>JTDE01000041.1:179266-195213 GCA_014338405.1 Paragonimus skrjabini miyazakii
CTTCTGTCTGTCACTGGACCTATCAGGACTGGAAATGCAACACTTACCCACAAAAATCCTAATGCTTAAGGCCGCTGGGCAGAACACAATGTGAACCAATTTGGATGGTCTGCTACCGTTAGCTTGCAGTGCAATGCAGTGGTAGGCAACTCCACAAAGGCTGAAATTCATAGTTCTACCTTGGCTCACGAACTAAACAGAACTGTGGGTCCGAATGATATCACATCGCCACTTTTCATACATGATGGTGAGCAAGTAGTGGATAATTTGTGTTTATTGTTTCAACGTGTACGGAGGACTGGGAACGTCCCTGTGCTGAGAGGGTACCTGATATTATGTGACTATGCAACAATGAAATCAATATATCCTTTGAAAACCGTTGCGGCACTAATTGTACCTTGGCGTCTCCTTACAGTTAAAAAGGAAGAACAGGCAGCTTCTTCCTGAACGAGGGGGTACTGATAGATTTTTCACTCTTCTGGGAATTCGGAAATATTGGTGTACATCCCGACAGCTATCTTTGTTGTTTTCTTCGTCTACAAAGTTGCCTTTGACTTAGTAAATCGATCTGCACTTTTGAAATCGTGCAAAAGCAAGAGAGTGTCAAAAGTGTGAGTTGATATACTGTCGACGCCTTTTGTTCATACTTCGGCTTTGACAGCTTCAGCGCCAGTAATGGCATGCTTGGAAGTTTTTTTATAACTCAACTAATGAAGGACTTCATGTAACGGGGGTGAAATGTTGAGAACAAGATGTTTGACGATTTCCAAGCAACTCAGGCACTGCCAGACACTTTTTGGCCCCGATGTATACAGTGATTCTACAAGATCGCGGTGCTTATGTAGATTTGTTACTGTGTAATGAAGGCAGGGATGTTGTTGGCAGGTTTATTCAATAGGAAGTTTCATCGGAAGCGCTGTTGGTACGTGGAATAAAAAGAAAACCTTTATCTCTCAGAATAGTGCGACATTTAAATCGGGACATCTCTGACGACAGTGAAGTCTTCCTCTAAATATTGTAGGATCCGTAATTGAGATGAGGGTGTCAGCCATGTGAACAGACGACTGCTAATATTGACCAGTTAGATTAGGAAACCTGAACCATCATACAGTATTGCCTACAGATATCTGCTTCTGACTGCTCACACCGGGTGAGGCCAACGGATAAACATGGAGGAATTATGAAAGTGGACATTTCTTTATGAGTGTCAAGCGAGTTCGTTTGTTCAAGGTTAGTCTGCCTTAAGTTAAAGATGCCAGTCAGTTATGTGCAACACTGTTTAGTTTATCTCGGAGTCTGAGACGATTAGCATAAGTTGTCAAGTGGATGACTGCAGACGACGTGAAAAGATAAAGTCGGGTATTAAAGTTGATCAGACTTGTCTGTCGGGCAGGTACACTTGCAGTTGTAGTAGCTGAGAACCCTGAAAGAGCTCGGAGTTAACCTCGCTCAGTGGAGTTCAATTTACATACTGCAGTAGTCTATAAAGTACAGGAGGCGTTCTAGTTATTCAAACACCGACTCTGTGTGTGTGGACAAAACGAATTTAACGATTCAACTGATGGACTAGGCTCCAAGAACGGATAATGGTCAGTTTGTGTGGTTTGATGCGTTTCTGTATTAAGTGAGGCTGAGTTGATAAATGGCTTCCTGTAATGAACAAACAGGAACTTATGTAACCAGTGGCACCTGGAAATCCTGGAAAAGCTACGTGGCCAGTGGTCATTGCACCAGAATAAGTGGGCCAATTTCGACAGTAAATTGACGACGTGGTGATGGCGCCCGTGTAGTTCTTCCTTCACTTGGAAGTCAAGCAGAATAAATAATTTGCGAAGCGTGAAAGTTATGCATGTGATTCAACTTTCGTGGGAATAAGACTGCCAAAGTTCATTACGGAACATGCTTCAGGTGATAAATGAGTTTAATCGCACAGTAAAGTCTTACGGGATAAAGCTCAACGTGTTTATGTGTTGATCTTAGATCACATCATGAGATTACATTGAAAACCGCTCATAGGCATAAGTGCGACAAACTAAACAATACGCCCTTCAACCGGCAAATCAATGGTTATTGAATGTTCGTTGAAACGCGAGTGTAATACAAAACTGCGATGATCCGTTGTGATCGAGGAAGAACCATTCACAATTGATTTTTTGTGTTATGCTTCTGGTTCCTAATCTTGCTGTTTTGTGTCAAGTATGAGGTAACGCCGCCCAGTTTTGTTTTTGCCGTAAAGAATCCACCTGTATTGTAGTGTTACTTTCCTCACAAATTTTAATCTTTGTCAATATGCTGCGGTTTTGTGAACTGTACAACCACTAACAAGCAATAATGTGTCATCATTTTTAGTTTCTGTATTGTTTTATCATACAGTGTAGAGTCTTGTTAGGTTTTCTGTAATATCCACGGTGGTATGATCATGTTGATAGTTCTCACAGAATGACATTGGCTTGGCCTTCTTCGTCACCTTTTCATCAATCGGCTTTCTTGAGATCAATGTACCCCTTGTCTCAAAAATAGGAACCTCAATAGACACAGCGCTTTCTCGCTAACTGGCAACTATCTTTTATAAGGAAATAATAGTTTGGTGGTAAGTCTGCTTCATATGTAGATAATACCAATGTCATTAACGTGGTAACAATGTTGATAGTTTGGTCGGGGTCTGATATCGATTAATTTGACGTCAGTGAGGTTAAAGACAACTGTGTTAGCAGGTGCTATTTTTTGTTGACATTTCAATAATGGTTGCCTTTAGTTATTATAATGAGCGATATAGTCATTACTGTTAAACTTATGGAAGCGGTATAGGTAGGTCTCACGATGTTCTGCATAATTATGGTGATCCCTAAATAGTTGACGACTGAGATGATTGTTTTCCTTAGCTTTGTTTATGTTGTTGACGGTGATGATGAGAATTGGGTTGTTGGTCACGCTAAACGTTGTAGTGACCACGGTTATAGCCAACATTTTGTTAATGAGATGTTAGTTGTGATCACCGTGATGAAAAAAGTGTTACTTGTAAGATGTTGGTGACCGTTGTAATGATTTTATAAGTAACCATAAGCGCTATCAATAGAATGACGGCTTGACGCCATTGAGCATTGTATTTTAGGAGAAGTCAACATTGTTGACAAACTGGTGCTCTCCCAATCAAATTAGTGATACCTCCTCTGACAAACACTTGTATATCAATGATAACAAACTAATCATTGCAACATTTACCGAACCACCAGACGGGAAACAATGATACAACATGTTTCTCAATCCGCACCTTCGAAGCACTAACTGAAAAGTCTGTCTCCCAACAGTCATTGATTAATTGGCTTCACCACAGTGCTGAGTTGGATGAATCACCAATGATTGTGTAAAAACTAGGAGCGGCTTCTTTTGTTTGCTATCACCGTTGACACCCCCTGTCACTTGCCTGGAGTTCAAGGCTCTGCGTTGTTTTTCTAAATTTGTCGGTTAAAACAAATTTAACGCATTGATGAAAAAGTGATCATATTGTTGTTGCTCACCCAGCCACAAATCTTTTAACTTGCCTTTCAGCTTGTCAAAATGTCCCTTGGCGCCAGATACATGTAGAAACAGGTTAGAAAGTCATCGTAGCACATTAATAACGTATTGTTTTTTGTGTGAATTACTATTTTGCTGTCTATTTAGATGGAAAAAAGCTCGGCAAAGGTTGCCAGTATGAAACCATGAATGCCCCTAAATTAAACCTCTTGACAAGCTGATATTTTGGAATCACGTTTGCTTTAGTTCATCACGGTAATCGACGGTTAATTGGTACTCGTATCGTTTTATCCGTAACTGGAAGAGTCTACTTCTGAATATGAATTGTCAGAAGAGGCTATTAGGACCTAATAATTATGTTTTTCTCAAGAAGGTTTTCTCATTTAACTAAAATTGGTCTCGATTAAGGCAACGTGGTTTTTACCTCAGGTCTCTTCAAAATTGAGACCGAACATGAGTTCCAGCGAGTATGACCTCAGAAAGTTTATCAATCGGGTACAGCCTTAGAGAGTTGGCTACCTATTGAAATAAGTGTATTCAAAAATGAACGTGTTATGTTTATATGGCAGATGCAGGGATTCTATTTGGTTAGAACAGTATATGGTTACAATAGGTCCAGCAAACAGTTGATAATTTTCTGCCATTCAGCCTAACGAATCATCTTCCACATCTTTCAGAAGTATTCCCACGTCATTACTCGTATATTAAAATGTTCTTCAACGCCGAAAAACGACATGCTGTGGTGTGGTAACACTTCGTTCACTGTCATCAAGCACACGCGGAAAACATGCAGGTTATACAAGATAGACAATTGAAGATGCACACGGTATGGATACGCACACATTCACACCAAGTATTACGTCTTCACTGATGAGTAGTCGGGGATTTCGTTAATTTCAAGTTGAACATCATTCACAATTGATCGCAGCTGTCGCATTCTCACAGACTTTCTGGTCGGCCCCTTTCCAAAAGAAGCACCAGACTCGAGTTACGCTCTCAATAAATCATTCCTCACAAGCGAAGGTGGTTGAGCGTTCAAATATGTTACTTCGGTCGTGCTTAATGTGAGGTCACTGGCGCAGTGGTAAACACTGTTGCCTCATGAAAGCGTGGCCGGAGTTCCAATCACAGCAGTGACAAGGGTATTATGTCGTCAACATTACAGCAGCCCGATGGGTTGCTTCCACCATTTTTGTGCACATAAGGCCGGCTGGTGAGTTCTGATCAACATAGCTTCGCTAGAAGTCAATGGCTGAAAATGTTATTCATGGTGATTTGTTAGTATGATTTGGAGTTTCGAACAATGGTGTAGGAGTGTTGTGTCATCAACTGCTTCACCAATTTCTGGACGTTATTTTATAACTCGTTGAAATAGTTGTCAATCTGTTCTACCTGTGTAAACGTCACCGCAACTGCAAGAGAACTGGCCCTAAACGAAGCTTTGTTGATCAGAACTCCCCATCCGGTGTTATGTGCACGAAAGTGGCTGAAGCAACTCATCGTGTTTTCGTGGTATTGATGACATAATACTTGATGTGAATGTATACGTGTCCATATCCTGTTTATATTTAATTGTCCGTCGTGTACAATCTGTATGTTGCGTGTACGATTGATGAGTGTAAACGAGCTGTTAACATATTGGAACACATGTCTTCTTTCCGCGCTAATGAAGTGGTTAACCGGGACCCAGTGTTTCGTCTTGAGAAGGTATTTTTAAGGTTGTCCTGGTCCTACTGGTGGGCAGGCTGGTCATCGAAAATGCATTTCCTTTCGTTAGGTCAACATTTACACTTTTCCACAAAAAAGTGTTCAACACTCTGATGTCCGCCCAGGTAGACGAGGCTGAATATGTTGCTAATCGCAGGACATTGGCCAGTTTCAACCTCTGGATATGTCAACCAGAGACATTCTCTCAACATTCATCGTCTACCGAACGTTTTATCCAGGTACCTCAGTAAATATAAGGCCTACTGTGTTGCTGTCTAATTTCATTGGGCTGGTACAACATTCTGCTGCAAAAGCTGATGATAAAAATGCCCCTGAATGCGATGCTCGCGATCAACTGTGAGTATTGATCAATTTGAAGTTGACCAAATCCCAGACTACTCATCAGTAATCTAAAATATAACCTAGGATGTTTAACAACATTGATATTTTAATCAGCCTCGAAAGTCCTAATCCTGAGCTTGGCGACTGAAGCTAACTGAACAGTTACTGTGTCTCCTTTCGAGATGATCGGGCAACCTCCTCATTACTCATAAGCAATAGTGGTTGGGCGTTTACATATGATAGATTTTTCGTGCCCAATGTGAGATCAATGGCGCAGTGGTAAACCCGATTGCCTCATGAAAGTGTGGCCGGAATTCTAGTCTAGGCAATTACAAGGATATACACTACTGACAAGCTCCAATGAGAGCAAAAATTGAGTCTAGTGCTTCTATTCGAAAGAGGCTGGCTGGGTAGTCTGTCTGAGTGATGTTCAAACTGAAAATAGCAGGTCTCAATAACCGCTGCCACATCGAGAGCCGCAAAAACCGTAAGCTTTCAATTATATTGATGTCATATTGGATCAAACTGATAGAGGTGATTAACTTGCTAAAAAACACCAATCCATCTAGAGAGAATATTGCTTTGCCAGTAAATACCACCGAAAATATACCGCTTTCCAGTGAGTGCCACGTGCAAACTGACTGACGCTTGTCTACATCCAACAAGCACATTTTCCGTAATCGGTTCTCTCCCTACGGCCGATACGTAAATTTTAGTATCCTATACACAGCGGACTTCGATATGTTACATTCTTGAGCTTGTCGACGGATGCGCTTTTAGGAACCGTTTTCTACAAGTCACAGGAAGCCAGCAGCAAAATTGTCCTTTGTTTATGTACGTTGTCAACTACTATATTACATATCATAAACACTGTCCATTACAACAAAACTTTTCATCAGCCTTCAAAATGTGAGTAAAATGATCAAAAAAGATGAATTGAAGAAAAATGGAACGACGTGGTTGAATAATGAGGCAACAAAACTGAGGCGCCAGATGATGCTTACTATTTTGACATCTTGGCTGTAAAACACCACATCAGAGTCCACAAATGGTGCAAAACCCTGGAAGCATAGCAGAACGTCCCTCAGGTTTTATGGGAAAGGTGTTAGTTTTCGACCACTCTACTAGTAAGCTGTAAGTCTGTGTCGTTCGTGAATGCAGTCCTTTGTGAACCGCCGTTTAATGACAAAAGTATCCTGATGGCAAGGTCTGTTTGAGAAATATTGTGTTTCTATTTTGTCCATAAGCAATTATTGTTGAATACTCTTTCTCGACTCAACTTTGCCTTTTAAGCGCTGGAAGTTTTACAGAGAAGTTTATCAACAACTACGTGTGATCGATCGTGGACTGTGGTGGCAGAACACACGGGAGATAGAACCAAGTGACCTGACCTGAAATTCGCATACACTCCCCGCCAACTAGTCTAACTTGGGTTACATCGGTGTGCTGAGACTGATCGGTAACCCGACTCGGTTATAAGGCTTGCTACATTTATGCAAGTCCCTTGATTTGCAATCCGGATTTTGTATCCGGATTGATATTTCGAGGACGATTGATTTTTAGTGTATTCAATTCCGATTTGTTTGTAAGTTGCTTGGGCATATGGTCTCTTTCTCATATCAAGATATCCTTATATCAAAAACACTGTCAGTAACACGGTGTTGTGAACAAGCCCCTTTTTGAGAATTCATCTTCCGGTCAACTACATAACCTGTATATTGAACAGTGCTATCAGAACGATACGATCAAATGAGTAATACGTTCAAATGAAGTCAACCTTGCCATGAGTACTGACGAAAACATCGTTTTATCGCAACTACTTCACAATATTGGCGCAAATAAAACTCTGGCAGGTGACTCAGTGATGGTGTGTCATGACAATCACAAGCTCTATGCACACAAGGGTGAGTTATTCTATCAAGTTGCGATCGCCTCAGTTGCGGCTAGAATTCGGTATCTCACACCTTTCGCTTGCTTGCCACTGAATCTGTACCGCGCGTAACGATCTTTCCGGATTGACGATGTGGCCGAAACCGATAATAACCAGTTTTACTATTTAGTTACACATTTCTCAGTGATGATATTCTTATAGAGAACAAACAATCATTCACTTCCGTTCGTACAAGTGACACGAAATGTTACGTCATTAAATATAACGACTATCAGGTAAATGAAACCTGTCCTCAGGGTTTCAACAACGAAACTGTCAAAACGTTCTGTCGTCATAGGTTTCCTTCGTTCGCCTATCCTTCATGTTTACTTGATTCTTTGGAACAACTGAGTATCGAGGGGAACATCGAGTTCGCAAAATTTCTATGGGTTTCGTGGATTATTTTTTCACAGGTTTAGGAGTATATGTCCTATAAAGATTGTCAAGCGATGCACTTTGTGTCTAGCTTGACTTTGTGAATCATGTGATTTCGTAAGTCACTAACGTACTGTAAACTATATTTATGTCATTTAACCGAAAGCTTGTAACCAACATCATGCAAAGAAACGCCTAATGAATGTTGTTTTTCTAAGCCATATTTTTAGACATTCTTATAAATGATAGCAGACAAACTGTAAAAATTCGTCCCCGACCAAAATCGGTACTGTTATCCGTGTCTAAGTCTACCTTTCAGTAGTAGTGCAATGTACCCAGACAAATAATTCTTAATCACAAGTCAACTGTTAACAAATATCCTCAGAAGGAATTGAAAACTATTGAAAAATCTTTAGGTGTAATGATCTTTTTCCGTACTGAATATGCAAGATAACTCATAACTGGTAGATAATACACCTATTCTATATCGCGAATCAATACCGATTCCAACGAATTCTTGAATGACTGTCAAAATCTCAATTTGATTCATATACCATTCTAATACAAAATTCACACCACAGCTGATTATCGCCTACTACCAAATGTTTACGATTTTAATTTCAGAAGACAAATTATCGATCAAGTGAATGTCGAACAATTATTCAAAACTGGTCAACCATCATCGGCGCATTATTCAAACAGTAGTAATGAGTAGACTTGATGAAATGTAACAAATATTTTTGAAAAAAGTTTAACCCATGTTTTTAAATGAAAAATGTATATATCTTTTCCGTCTCTAAAAATGCTTTCGATTAAAGACATATGAACCTGGCTAGAAAAAATTATCGAATTAATCTTTGTAATGTACCATGTTCAATCGAGGCATGAAGTTGGAAAAACGCGTTCCCTATTTATATATTTTTTAATGAATTAATCTGTACAAGTTATATTGAGTTTTTCCCAGAGATTGATGTGAACTGTGCATAAGTGTGAGAGAGAGGAATGGACTTTTTAACTGGCCAAAACCAAACGGTTTAGTACAAATGTAGTCATTCGAAGTTCAGGGCAAATCGTACTGCTGTGTTGGATTTACGAAACTGAATTTCGGCAACGCGGTGATAGCAAACATCAGTTCTACAAATGTTACGTGTAAGCTTAGTCAAACAGTTAGGTACGATTCTGTATATGAACATATAGACACTATCTGGTTTTTGATACTGGAACTTTTGGTACAAGTTTAATGTTTGGGACTAATTTCAAGTTGAACATCACCCACAATTGATCGCAGCTGTCGCATCCCCATAGACTTTCCAGTCGGCCCCTTTCGAAAAGAAGCACTAGACTCGGGTTTCACTCTCATTAGAGCTCATCAGTAGTGCATATCATCGCCACTGCCGGGACTTGAACCACGGACATGCTGTCCATGAGGCAACGGTGTTTACCACTGCGATGATATGCACTACTGACGAGCTCTAATGAAAACGAAACTCGAGTCTAGTGCTTCTTTTCGAAAGGGGCCGACTGGAAAGTCTATGGGGATGCGACAGCTGCGATCAATTGTGGGTGATGTTCAACTTGAAATTAACCAAATCCCCGAATACTCATCAGTTTGAGACTAAGCCATTTATTAGGGAATGTTTTCACTTTTCACGTCGACAATGTCTGATATTCCTTCCAACTAGCTGTTGTATACACCGTCGAAAACTGACCATTAACGTCTGCACATATCTGCACATTTATATTCTGTCTCTCGAACGCTTCGGATGCGTGGTTCCGAAAGTTCCGTATCTAAAATGGGCAGGAAAGGAACAATAGGAATGAAACCCGTGATCCACCAGAATAGGTAGAAAGGAATGATAATTAAGAGATGATCAAGTCTTACGGCTGTGTAATTAAAATCGTTTTCGTGCGGTATGCCGATAAATCTGGACGTTCTGAGTAGTGTCATAATTAAGACTGTGAGCAAAATGTAATCACAAGTATCCTTCGTCTTCGTCCGTCTAATAGAATGCACGGATTTCGATATATCTAAACAAAAGATAACCCACGCGATGAGTAATCCTGTCTCAGACCATCTTGCTGGTTTCGTCTGTACATAGGTGGAATAACTTCTAAGAAGACCGTCAGTCTTCTTGTGTGTTTAACATCAAGAATTTACTTTTGCTTACCCAAACGGTATTTGAGATGTTCGGGTGACTATCTTTGTCCTCTTTGAAGACGACAAATCTGACATACTTTTTAGGTATCACAAGGAATCTCGTGATTTTTCATAGTCAGATGCCTTGCATGATCCATAGGGCACTTAGCAGAATGGATTATTTCAGTCATTGGTTGCCAGCTTGAAATTTTCCCTTATACACCGAGAAACACCCACAGCCATGCATGCCTCTTACGTACAGATGCGCGTTCCGAGGTTTATGCAAGGACATGTTGCCTATCTGTTATCTGTCTGTCAGAAAACAATAAACCTACTAAACAAAATGTGCACTCGGTTGAGGGCTCATTCTCATCAGTAACATCACCGCCATTAGTATGAATATCGTATCATATCTAGTACTTTTGCATTGGTCCATACGGATGAATACAGGCTAGCTGAACATGGCTAGAACGACAAGCGTCTATCTGCAGCTGAGAACGAAGTAGGAAATGGAACATAAACTTTTACAAGACAGTTCTGTCTGAGGTAAAACTTTGAAAATCAAAGTGTCGGCATGTTGCAAACGAAACCACTTCATGCACGCGGCTAAACCAAATTACTAGCTAGTTCGTTCCAAACCACCCACTGACGTCATGAGAACGACAACGAAACGAACAGGACTTGCTTTCTGTGTTCGATCATCAGACTAATTACAACACAATACTATGAAAACAATAGCTACGGTGAGTCAGAAAAGTGGTCAACGGAGGTTATGAATGGCGAGCTTGTTATCAGTTACGTAATCACTGTTCCAAATTGTGAGCTTAATTAACTGTGACCTAGGAAAGATTACGTGTCCGCATAAACTTCCGAATACTTAGGTCAGGGTTGCGAAATCGGATATTGATGGCGTCTGCAGCGGCCAACTTACGGAATCTCACTATTTTTGATCGATTTCCTGGCAGTCGATGGACAGTCTGACTCGCGCTTTTTACTGCTTTCATATCTGTTCTGTCGTACTTAGCCTGACAATAGCCATTTATCTAAATGGAAGCTGTTAGGCACGTGACAAATCCGTTTCGCAATGGTTACTTTACTGTTTATTAAGCTAAAGCACACCAAATCCGTTGGCAATTGTTTATTTCGTTTCTCGAGCCATTTGACTACGACGGCGGTAAAGATTATGCAACGTATCCTATGACCTGTTACCACCTACAGCATCTGGACCAAGGACCAAAAGTTTCTGTTGATTAATGTATGAACGAGTGAATATCTCGGAGCTGGCCAGCAAATTGTTGTCCCAATTTCATCTATTGATGCTGGTTGGTGTGTGTGTGGTTTAACTCAGTAATTGATGGTATGATATAACCAAAGCATACGTGGTATTGATGACATTAATCGGATGCACGAAATGTATCCAAGACGAATATGCCGGCAGCAAATACTCCGTTAATCCGTTCGCCTAGGCTGTAACAAGATGCATCATGTACATTCGATATTCAACATTAAACATTACTTTTGAGATGTGTGCGACCTTTTAAGATGAGTAGTTAGATGTGAATGACCTAGGCCTCTTTATAATGTAAGCTGTCTGTACACAGTTTATTGAACACGCATCAGACAGACAGGATAGTTACATCACTTAGTGGGAAACGTGCGAAAGTTACATTCCTTAATCACGTAGACAATATAAATCTATGCAAAATGCGCTACGTTTTGCCCGTTTCCCTGGTACTACTTTGTAAACACGCACGAGTTGCTGGTTAAACACTCTGGAGAATGGTGGTTGCAGTTTTATACAAAACATCATTAATTTACTGTAATCAAGGGCTATTTTCAGTTTGAGTGTAACGTGTAGTTTAAAGTATTGGTGACTTGCCCTATCAAGCTATAACGGAACTTGGACCGGGATAAAAACGTTCGCAATCACGTGGATACGTGGCTATGAACTAAATAATTTTTACTAAGGAAACTGGGGATTGCACGCAACATTTCCATTGTGAATGGAAAATCGGAATGTATAGCTTCAATAAATTTCATTTCATGTAGGATAACTAAATTGCCGGGATATTTGATGTTTGTGCTGAGAAACATTTCGTTCAAATTACAAGCATAACGAACCGGATGTTGCTAGGATCCAAATTTAATCACTGCGATAGACAGAACGGAAAAGTATAGAACAGAAGATACACAGTGAGTCTTTAGTCAAACAACCAGAAACGGTACCCGGAAATAAAATCTGTAAGAAGCTTTAAAAACAATCATCGATTCAGTCAATAAATAGGGATGTTATGTTGCTTTTTGCTTATCAAATTGAAGCTATTTTATTTTGTTGTGAGTCTGACATTTTAGAATGCCATACTTCCATTTTTGTACAAAATCATATTTCAACAGACGTGACGAAATAGTTCAATTTTGCACTCAGTTAGGTTGAACTATTCAATTAAACGAGCGTGGACAGATTTAAATTCGCAATCTGGTGTGCCCTAAACGTTCCTTTTTGCTTCAAGTCAAACAAATCAGAATATTTTGGTGTTGAGCAGACATGTACTGAGATGTCACAATAACGCACTTAGGGCATAAGAGAGGCGGTTACAGATTAGATGTTGTCCGTTTTCTAAGTTTAACGGCTTGTTTTGAATTTCCATCTAATCTCCTTAGCTGAAATACAGACAAAATTCAAATAGAGAGTAATGCGTGAGAGTAAATGGCTATTTTGGGAATGATCGACGAAAATGTGGTTTATTTTCGTAGTTTCAATATAATTGGCATCATCTGGTGAGTTAGGGGAGATTTCGTGGAGGTGGTTATCCTTTGATAAAATTATTCTGTCAAAAACGTACAGAATGCAATACAATATAATTACAGTCGCTTCAAGCAAGATGCTATAACGATGTTATACCGGTCTTAGCTGTAGATTGTGACCAACTTTTCAGACGTGTTCTTGTCAAAATGCTACAGACACGTTCGCATGCACGAATGTTCGTTTAGTACCGATATCTTATTCTCATGATGATGATAACTCATTGGGCCAGAATATACTTGATAAGATTATTAATGATTAATTTTGCCAGGTCTGGTGTTTGTCTTTGGTTCAACCAACACTAGGAGTATGTCCATCTCAGTGCAGCCAATTCGCAGGATTTTGCAGGCCAGTTGTGCCCGTTCCATTATTTCTTCTATGGTGCAGTCTGATGTACACGACATAATGATCAGCGTTAAGTATTGCAAGAACGACTGACTTCTCAGCACGGATAAGGCAAAAGTAACCTCGTTTACTTCTTTCAGTTTGAGCCTGCAATGCAAATGAAGTTTATTCAAACGTTGTCAAACGCAGAACTGGGGATCAGCTAATTAATTCATCGTGGAGATTAAACAGCATTTCGATGAAAGTTCTCTAAGTAAAAGTCATGATTAAACAAATTGAAAGAACAATTTCTGAGGACCTGCGGTGAAAAGCTGCGACAATTGGAGAGTCAAGTCTATAAAATTTTACCTATAGGCTCATTCAACAACTAGTCCCGAGCAGACGGTCGATTCGGCAAGCATTTGTTCGTCTAGGACCGCATTTCTACGGAGGTTTCACATGTCACCTTTCAGATATTTGCTTAGCAGAGGTAACTGCAGGACAGTTCTAAGGTGACACTGTCTAGCAAGCACAGTCAATAGATGAGATTTTTACTGGAACATGAGCGGATGTACTTCACGTTGAAGCGACCAAGTGAAATCAGACTTTGTAAACACTGCACCACCTATGTATATCGATAAAGTAACATCAATGTCCTAATTGACAATGCTAAGTTTGTTGGATACCACTCACACTTCATCAAAACTTTCTCGGTCACATAGACCTTCCGGTCAACATCTTTTGAAATACAGCACCACATTGAAGTTTCGCTTTTGTTAGAACTCACCAGTATTCAGCTAAATATTATCTTTGTAGCGGTCGCAGCTGAAGCTCCAGTCACGTAAGCATTCAGCAATCATGTCAACTACTATGTCAGTGACCTCGTCTTACACGACAGAAGCTACACAGCTCAACGCAATCGCTTTTTCTGTAAAATCATCATGTTGCTTGGTTTCCACAATATAACGTCAGTGTTGTTTACACTGTTATTGGATAATAAATTACCCTAACAATCTGGAACTTCTTTCAAATTTACCGAACAATGACCAGGTAAGGAAAGTCTTTATTTTATGTCTTACTTAAGGACTTTGTTCAGTAACGTAGAATGACCAACTAGGATTCAAGCTGCAACCTTTCACAGTCGGCCTTTTTGTACTGCTGCAAACTATCAGACCTCTAATTTGCCGTTGTCACCACGCTTTGTAATTTTTTATTGTTCCCTCGTTGAGTTTTCAAGGCGGCTGCTTAGTATTTTGGGATTCAGAAGAGCAAATGGGAGCACAATCAAACAAATTCGGGAAACGGCCCAACAGCTCGGCTTTCACACTGCACTCACGAGTCAAAAATGGATTTGTATGATGAAGAGGTTTTTCGTGTTCTGTAGAGCATTGGCTCGCTTACGAATTTCACAAAATCAACGGTAATCATCTTGATAGTTTTTGAATGACTACATGAGAAGTTTGAGGTACTAATTAGGTTACTTGGTGCATTCGAATGGTACATTCAACTAGAGTGATTTTATTGAATCTGCATTGGATTCAATATTAAAACAAAAGTTATTATGCATTTAAGAGTGGCTGGGTGTAAGTCTCGGGGGAATGTAAAAAATGTAGTCAATTATGAGCAGTGTTTAACTTCCACGCTGCTTATCAAAAAGAGACGAACTAAGTTTATAAGAGCGACTGAACTGGACTATCGAATCCCCATTTAGCAGAGGTCACATCTCAAAGAACAAAAGTATTTTTTCCATGAAATACACTGTTATACGCTAGTCATCTCTGGTATGGCTAATTGGGAGGGTCGAACTAATTGTCACGTTCGTCTGAATTCTAGGATTTGAAGCAATTCGTGTCCAAAATGCTACAGCAAGTCCAAATGGCCGATGGCGATTCACATGGCCATAGCTCGGCGTTTTCCATAATGAGGTCAATTGGTCAGCACCCTAGAGAGTTGGCCTCCTCCCAACCTTCTCAACAATTTTGTTAGTGCTAAAAATTCTATGTTTTTCGTTGATCAGACTGTACAGGATGTGCGTGGACAAACTGAGTAAATTTGATTTTCGTGTATCTTGACAATTTTCATTGGAAACCAGCTGTCCGTGATTGCAGTTAAAAGAATTGGGAATAAACCGAGAATCATAAAACGACGTCCTCAAATCAGGACACATTTGTGGTTATTGCTGCATTACATTATTACGAATTTCACCAAGTCAGTTCAGAATTTCGCTTTTCGACTTGATAGGTTGAACGCGACAACCATTACGTTGGAAAATCTTACAAACAAAAATAAACCATTCATTTGTATATTGATTATCACCAACGCAGTCGTTGCTAGTGATAATTGATAGCATACAAATAATTTAAGTTTTCCTAGTGATTGTCATGGAGAGATGGGTTAGGGAAAAATTGATCCTCTGAAGTTGAAGATGATTAGGAGACGTCTACGAAAGTAGACGGAACGGCTTCATGAATTCGGGAGTTTTAAGGGTTTAGTTACTTAAGAAAGAATTCCAACAGAAAAGATCGACGATCTTGGGGGCTAGCCAGATTTGTTCCCCATATATGCACTCATGTTCTACACTTTGGAGCAGCTGCTGGTTGCTCTATTGGCACTTTGACAGCTATTAGACGGCAATAACTTCGATACACATATGATTGGTTGGGTGAATATCTAGTGCCCCAGCAGGTGTCTTGAGAAAGAATGGTAAACTAAGCAAAGGACGGATCTGTCTGACTTGAAACCCAAAGGGAGGTTGTTTGAAAGATGAATTCGCTCATTTCGCAAAAGCTCCCAGCTGCATTATCACCTTCGGA
>JTDE01000041.1:195313-216333 GCA_014338405.1 Paragonimus skrjabini miyazakii
ACCGTGTTAGCTAACCGGTTCATTCAACGCCAGTCACGAGGGATTAGGGCGATGGATTAGTAAAGCGACAGAAACTAAGGTGTACTACCCAAATTGTATCAATGAGTTTATCCCGCTTAATAGAAAGTAACATAACAAATTGACTATCGTTTAAAATAATCACAAGTTTTATACTTAACTAGAAGATTCAGCCAGCTTCTGTCAAAATTGGTCGTTTTACTAGACTTTCCCACTTTTATGGGTTGGTCAATCAAGATCAGAACTCCAGAACAGGTACTCATGGGATCACCAGGGGGATTATGTAGTAATCAAACTCGTGGAACTAATAGGAGACCGGAAGCTACCAGTTGATTCTTGTTTACAAGTATTTTTATAGGTAACAACATGTAAACCAATTGGTTAGATGATGTGGAACGGTGTTGCATCAATCACATCAAGCTTTTCAACTATGTGAACCAAGAAGGAATCTGTTGACTGGCTGCTAATGGATCACCGAAAACAGGGCAGTTAAGACACTCATGGTAGTTTGGATTTGTACCGCTATCATTGTCGAATACGAAACTATAACGGGTTGTGGTCTGCAAACGGCCATCCAAGAGGTTAACAATACTACACATTACTTCAGGTACAACGAAATCACGGTTGCTAAGCGTCCAATGACATTCACTTTTGGGTTGTCTGATCGCTCCAGAATAAAGCCAAACGTGTATTTCCAAAGAGGGTTGGTTGAAGTGTCTATTGAGATGCAAAACTTGCAGTGAACTAGGATGTATTTTCAATTCATATCCAGAGACTCCACGTACTTAGAACTTCGTTTTAATGTTCTTTTTTGTTTAAATCCCGATTAGTTCAGTCAGATTTATCCCGGAGTCTGGTTACTACTCGCACTTGATGATCCATCGACCAGTGTCTGCCAAGCTCAGCAGGAATTCTTTGTTGAGCGATAAGTTCCGCTTTATTGCCATGTATCATCGTGGCAGTTGTATTAAAAACGTTGTCGCTTTTCATTTATTTAAATCCAGGAAGTATGTAGAATGTTTACGGTTCCGGTTGTTCATTTGAATTTCCTTTGACCTGCACTTGTCTCTAGTTTATGTGGACCTTCTAAGAACTTGCATTTCGCCGTATATTTATCTGCTTTCCCGGATTGAAAGATTATCTAGAAAGCCATTTTTCTTTCAAGTCTATGATGTACGCTGATCGCACCTTACACAATAGTTTACCTGCTTGTAATCAAACAATTGCCGAACAGGTTCAAAGATTTCTTTGATTCCATCTCGCAGAGAAGTCCTAGTCGAGGGGTGATCGACTGGAGTCAACAGACAACAACTGTATCTCCCTTGGAGGCAACCTGATCATTACTCACAAGCGAAAGTGATTGAGTGTTCACATGCGATGATAAATCGGTCGTGACTAATGTGAGGTGAATGACGCAGTGGTAAACATGGTTGTGTAGCATGCAAGCCGGCTGTTTCTACTCGGGTTGTCCGTTACACTCTCGGACCAACTGTGGGGCAATGTGGAGACACCAGGGGACGGCGTTCTTCTGAAGTAGGGGTTCCAAAAAGTCCTGCAAAAGGAAACAACAAAAAGCAAACATGAGCCAAAGGCTCAGTAAGCCATGCACACGACTTGCACAAACGAGAACTAGAACGGCGCCGACAACACAGTAGCACGCTCCGTCACCAATTCAAATTCAACTAGTGCGCGCTTGCTAGTTTCGGTCACACATTACGGTTGCCTCATGAAAGCGTGGCCGGAGTTCTAGTCCTGGTCGTGGCAAGGATGTGTACTACTGACGAGTTCTAGTGAGAATGAAACTCGAGTCTAGTGTGTCTTTTTGTAATGGGCCGACTAGAATGTCTTTGGGGGAGCGATAGCTGCAATCGATTATGGGTGATGTTCAATCCACATGAAAACCAACATTCCTTACTACTGTTGTTAGATTTTAACGTGAAATGGTTGGGATATCCTGCCGGGGCAGTCGATCTCCTGGATCATTTGGTGGATTTCATATGATACGATGAAACGGATGAGTAACAGATTCCGAAGTTAAAATTTTCGAGCTCCCGACTTGGCTTCGCAGCTCAACTGATAGAGCGCTTGCCGTGTTGATGTATGCAGTGTCTGTATTATTTTTGTACCCCCGAGTCGTTAAGTACCACAATTACATTATGTAATCCTGTCATCCTCAAAAGCCATATTCATGTTAATCATTGTTTGCAAATTAGAATCTATTTAAGCAAACACAATTCGGAAGGGTCCATTCTACATTGCTGGGGATTCTGCTTCCCTCAGTTTTACACCCATACAAAAGTCACTTTTCATTGTGCTTAATACGCAGTAGAAGATTAGTTGAGCATTTCTTACTAAGGATGCAGACAACCGGCATGTAAAGTGAACAATTCTTTAAGCTAGTCACCGTGATCAAGTGATCATTAGTTCAACTTGTGGTAAGCAATTTCCTGACCATGTTTTCCTTCAAACAGTTGATTACTAAACTTCAAAATTTGAGAGTATCTAAATACCTGAACTTAGAAGTTAAGGTATATTTTCCAAAAACTTTCACTGTGCGATAAATGCCACATAATGAATATCTGCATTTTATATTGGGAGTTGAAAGAACTTATAATTTTGTGAGGTATGGTAATTGAAGCAATAATTATGTGATGAAGAACTTTGGTTGCAGCGAATTACTGTTTCTAGCTATTACCTAATATCAAGCATGCTTTGTGAGATAAAATGTTATCAACGTTCTTCTGTTGAAACCCTTTCTTGAGATTATTTGTAATACTTGTTTCAGAGTGTGAGTTCCGGTAAGCGTTAGTTTAATAGAAGAACTAATTGGGCAGTAATTTCTAGACGTGGAAATTACCTGCGTTACAGTATATTGTGATAATCGTATAAGTCATGAGTTTGTAGTGGGTTTTCAATTATCTCTACTCAAACGGTGCCTCAATGAAAGCCGTTAATTAGATCAAGTTCAGACATTGAAGTGTTTGTTAGAAAAGTATATTATTAACAAACCACGTCTTAAGGTATTGTTTCACTCCCACGTGTTCTGAAATGGACTTCTTAAATTAAAAAACGAAGAGGTGTCTCGTTGAAATTACCTTCTCTGAGGTTGGCGTGTCAGTGAACAGGTACAGTTCAGTGTATCACGTGTCTGGTCAATAGAATGACGCATTGAATCAGACCAAGTCATCATTATTAATCTAATCTACAAGTCCATGTTGAACATCCTGTTGTAAATTACACGCTGTACTAAAGTGTCAAATGTAATTTGAGGCAAGTAAATCTCTGACTGTCCTCGTTGTGTTACATTGTTAATTTTGATTACTCCTTCCCCGACACATTTCGTAGGTGAAAACAGTGGACCTACTGTGAACGTGCATCAATACCTTGGCCAGATCGGTTACGTACGCATGCTGATTTCTGTTCAGACCATCAAAACCCACATGAATGATGTCAACTAACTAGGCTTCATGAGCATGACTATGTTCATATCAATTCTTACCACCCTTAAGCCAACGAATACACTACCGCAGGCGGGCCCAAATAAATATGTTGCATTCAGCTTGTTGATGAAGCACTGAAAACAAGCTCGTTAGCTATATGTTTCTTCTCATGACCAAATCGAGCGTAATCACCATAGTTTTCTTGGATTTACCAGTTGTAACCCCAGTGTTGTGTGTTTCCGACTTTCCACGTAACGAGTGATGTCAAATGGTTTTAAAGGTATTCGTGAGTAAAGGCCTTTGGTTTGCACATAGGAGTTGGCGGTTTGAAACTCATTGTTACTACTGTTTCTACCCAGTGCGCCCAAACTAGACTGCTGTTGTTTTGAGTGCAACCATTGAAGCGTTACAATCATAGCTACTGAAAATCAGCCATTAGATGAACCATGGCCAGTTATTCATTGAGCCATAACGCCTGGTACGACGCTTTCTAGCACTTGCAAATTTTATTGTTATTCACGGTCTATCGTTGTTTGGAACCGGACAGATCACTTCTTTAGTACAAAGCATATACACACATCACTTTTGGTTAATTCAATTTTGTCTTCATTTGACAGTTAACCGTTACATTCATTTTGCTATACCTTGAGCTATATGTGTCTGCCTCTTGTTCAATTATTTCGTTATGTCAGCCTGTAAAATACCAACCTGCCCTCAAGTGTGGGTTCTGTAGTTTCCTCAGATGAAATCTGCCAGATATTGTAACTCACTTTTCGTTAGCGTATAAAACATTGACTCAGTTCATTTGAGATGTGAATCCATTGCACATAAATCGAATGTTCTGTCCATTTCGATTTAACAAGTTGTTTGTATCAGGCTATTTTACAACTGGTCAGGTTATCACAAAAGAATTTGATTTGTTATCACTAAACATGCTTCTCAAAATGGTTTCCGTTACTTTAGTCTCAATATATGACCGACTTGCCAATAGTGCATGTTACCACACAGAATTATATTAAACTGATCTATACGCACTAAATAAACAAACAATTGTTTGTCTTAGAAAAAAGGAAACTGTTCCAACTTATCAATTAATTAACTCCAGACTGTGAAAATATAAAGTGATATTCGAATGGATGGCGTAACAAACTTGACGACCGTGTGATCAATAAATCCTGATTATGCAAACAAGTATTTATAAAAGACTTCAAATGACAGCAAACCTGAATTGACTGAATTAGAAAAACAGAACCAATTCAATCAAAAATTTATTGAAATTCTTTAAAACAATGAGTACAGCACGATCATATTGCACAAAATCTAGTTAACTCCAGCTGAATTAAACCGGTTCGATCATTTCATGTTTATACAGTTTTCGTTATATATTGGCCAGTTTAAAAATCTACTTGATATGTGCAATTAATCACATCGCTTAACTACCAAATAGTTATCAGCGTCTGTACGGCGGAACTTATGAGCGCTCAGAGTCCATGAGATTTTTGAGTTTAGTGAAACCATGGGATTATTAATGTTAAATATGAACATGTACACTCTTATTCGTGAGAGGAAAGTTAGCGGAAATAACTAAATCTATATACGATCATACGGAACAAACCGAAGGCATGTTTGTATTAATCAAGGCAGGATGTAAAGAACCTCAACTAAGGAGCATCTCAAGTGTTCAGTTCTTGTTCATTGGTGAGTTATGTCGATAGTCTGTAAGGAAAGTATGTGCAACTCCAATACATGCATAGGAGTGATTGATTTAAGAAAAAACTATCATGCCAAGTTCAGTTTGTCATTCCGTTTCTATCTGCACTAAGGATATGTCGACAACCCGGTTTGAACGATAAAACTAAAAGATAGGTTACCATTATACATCACAGTTTTAATGCGAAGCAAGTCATGAATAGGAGAAGGAACAAGACAAAACGTTTCACTATTTAAATAATCATGTGACAGGAAGCTATGGTGGGACATTTTGTAGCTCAGTATATCAAGTACATATAAGTCTGTATACCAAGTTCGACAGTTTTCTGTTAATTAAACAAAAAGTGAAATATAGTTCAACATTTAACATTTAGAACAAGACGATTTTGCTTAGGTGATACAGTGGTCCATTAGTTAGAACAAGATTGTCTGAATTCTGTTCATGTAATGCCTACAGTTAAAAGACGTAATGTTCGTTAAATTTACAACAAACTATTTTAACTGCCAAATTAAATGAATGCTTAGACATTTAACGCAAGAATGAACCCTAATAAATCTCGATGCAAAATGACGAACAAAGTCAAAGACTGGACTCACCGACGAATAGTGTTCGAAGTGTTTCCAGCGTGATTGATAAAGCGAAGCAATGAAGCTGAAATACAGTCCAATAATGGAATGTTTTATCTGACCGTCAATCACCGGCGCTGGGAGAACTACTGACACGTGCGCGTATTCCGATTTATTCAAAAATCGTGGTTTCTATTTTTGTCAGGTCAAACAAATGTGTGCAGTGCTGTCTGATGGACTAGTCAAGAGAGATTAACAGAATGAAATGCAATCAATTAAAACACCAGAAAGGCACCAGTAACCAAGTGAAGCGGATTCACTTCGGTGTCGACGTTCAGACCAGATATAAAAGAGAAATTTCCAGCCTGGGATCAGCGAATGTGTGCGCACATGTATTAACACTAGTCATAAGACTACACCGTTGCTAAATAGCTCGAGGAGCATCATCTACCATGGATTAGCACCATCATACAGATGTGATCACATTATTTCGAGTTGTCTAAGTGTTTGCTAAAAATCACTCTGAGACAGTCAGATCCACCCGACCTTAATTTTTGCTCCCGTAGAAAATATGTGTAATCCTCGACACTTATACTGCAATAATTAGGTCAAAACCACCATTTGGTTATATGCTGCCGACTGTTTGATACAAAATTCCTCCCACGTCCTACTTTTAGTTTCAACCAGTTATGCGCAATCTAATGTTCGCCCGTAATATCCCATATGCTTGAGCTAACATAGGATTACAAGTGTAGTCTGCTCGAAGCCAAACCAATCAATGGGCTCATCGTTATGGACGGCAATAGATCAGTGGTTCTCAATGATGTTTAACTGAAACACAACCACGAATGAAATAAAACTGTACGAGAAGAGTAAAGAAAAAAAATAAAAGGACGGAGAGGTATTGTTAAAAAGAACATCTACATCTCTATTCAACCATACAACATCAAGACGCCTACAGCTTGCATGTAAACCGAGCTGTCGGTGAAATTAAGGCGTCATCAGTAATAGAGCCTCTTTACGACTTTCACTGCCCGGCGTCATTAAATGCACTCACTTCACATAGAACTCGGTCAAACAAGAACAACATTCACGCAACTGAGTTCGAGTATCCGTCGTCTCACCTAACGTAACCAGCCACTGAGTCTGTGAGTCTCCAGCGCTAAACCCAGGGGACGAACCTGATCTACAGTAACCACCCCTTCTTGAACGATTTCACTTCACTACACCAGACCATCACATCTCCACCTCGTACCTCAGACCAGTCCGCCACATGGTCGGTAAAGAGTGCTCGATCGGGCAGTCGTCTAGCTGGCATCTCTAGTGCATGGTCAAACGAGCTAAATCTGTGTAAATACAAGGCGTGAACAGAAAAACGTGTCTGACAATCAGTGCCAAACGCTAGCTTCCTAACCGCCTCGTTGCTTACTCGCTGGCATCACACGATACGAGCGATCGAACGCAGACACCGGTAGTCAAATACATGAATGCAGTTGAGGTCTCCTGCCCTAAGTGGCCAAGTTTCGATGCCGTAAAGTGACACAGCCCTCACTGTTGTCTGATATACGTGAGCCTTAAGCCTCAGAGAGACACCTCTCTGTCGCCATAAGTGCTCGAGAATGGCGAATACTACCCTAGCCTAAGAAATATGCACTTGTATTTCATTCACTAAACCGCCACCGCCGCTGATGCAGCTTCTCAAGTATACAAACCAGTCAACCACCCCATAACTTCATCATCTGACAACGTGATCACAACAATCTTGCAGAGGCACTTTCCATTTTTAGATTACAAAGTGTATTCTAGAGCATTCGGCAGAACGGGAACTAGCCTGTAACCTTGTTTGTACTAGTTGAAAAGTGTTAAACAGCAACACGTTATTTTAAGCATAATCAAGATCAGTCAGTCTTCCACCAGGCAAGAGGTTCATGCCGGCACATTGTGAGTGCCGCAGACAGTCCTCCATTATTTCGTCCATAACAAAAGTAAACAGAAAACTTTGAAGGTGCACAACGTTGACGTACATCACTTCTAATGCTCAGACTGTCAGACAGCTCACCATTAACCCTAACCAGTTGTTGACAGGCGGTACACATGGCGCTGCTCCAATATTTGAGAAAGAGTAGAACTATGGTCTATAGATTCTCGCCCAGGGCGAAACCCTGTCTATTCTTCCCCATTGTTTGCCTCCCGAGCTGCAATGAGTCGACTGAATATAACGGATGCTGAAACCCTAGAAATGACTGGGTCAAACTAATTCACCTATAGATGGTTACAAAATACCTCAGTTTGATCGAATCTGAATTTTAAAAAAACAGCCGCTTTTCATAAGATAACTTGATGACACCCGGGACCGATACAAGAATAATGCACATTACAGAAAGGTTACGGTTATCCGTCACTCACCTGAGTTCATGAATGGACGCTGCGAAATCATATTCACAAATGAACCAAAACTTTCCCCGTCGCGGAATTCCTAACTCACTTTCTTCACGTCATTGATCGGCAACTTTCTTCTAAACAAAGACTCCATGAGGTGTTGGTGAATGGTTGTTGTCATCAACACTTTCAACATCAAAATACTTTTTACTTGTAGAACACAAAGTGCAGTAAACATGCTTTTGATAAAATATAGTAAAGCCCTTGTAATTACAAATAAAAACCGTCATATGTAAAACTTGGTATCGCTCAAAATGCACACTATCTCACTCTGGTTGTGAAAACACACTGGGTGTTAACTGCCTACTTATCGATCACGTAGGTCAGCTAATGGGTCAGCACCTGGAGTGGTTTAACGATTTTTTCTGTTCACACGAGGTTGGTTTATGTATTTAGCCGGTTAAGAAGGATTCTGGCAAGCACACTGGCCACGCAGCTCACTAAGCTTGTCTCGATAGCTGCCGGGGCATTGCTCGTTACCCTTACCTTTGAACAAGTGTACGACAATGGCATCCTTGAATTCTTGCAGTATCACTTCGTGCTCTCAAATGAAATAAACCAGCTGAAACAGTACACGTTCCAGTGCCGATCCGCAATTCTTCAGGATCTCACCTGGCAGCCTGTCTTCGCCTGCAGCCTGCCCGTTGCGCAGTGGAACAATTGCTGTGTGCAAACGAGTCCGTGGCGAGAGCAAGTGGAGGTTTGTTAGCCTATTGTGACCAGCCGTTCACGATCACCCAATCAATTATAGAAGGACAGTGTAGTAATCTACTAGTGTTTGCGCCAGACCTACATCATCTTCTCTGACTGGGTGCACAAAAAGCTGGTGTCCACGTCTACCAGTGCTTTAGTGGACTGGACGGATGGACCGAAAATCGTCTTAGGCGATCCGTAGAACTCCTTAGGTTGTCGGTGATCGGCGTAGCCCTGCATCCGCTCACCTTGCTTCTTCCACCGGTTGACCTTGATCCTACGAACGCGTTCGGCCAGTTGACGGCGGATACTCCAGAATGTGGCCATCTTCATTTCATAATCTGGGTTTACCTTGGAGGCAGCAAACGCGGCATTCTTCTCCCATACCAATTCAGCGATAGCCACGTTGTTGTCTTCACACCAGTCCGGACGTTTGTGACGCTCCACAACGATAGTCTCGGTGGCTGCTGTTCTGATGCGTTCCTTGATGAACTGCCAACATATCTTCGGGGGTAGTGCATACTTGAGTGTCGTACAGACGAGTGGCAACGGCACATTGAAAAGCAGTCTTCTTCTCGCTGTTGTCCATTCGTTTGATATCCAACTTCTGCCGTTGTCCGGATGACTTACAATAAACAGGTTTACAAACATTGATAAACAATTTGGTCTTGATCAGCCAATGATCTATGCTACACTCAGCGCCGTGCATCACCCGTATGATACGCACTTCACCAGTGTCGCGCCGCCGTACAATCACGTATTCAAATGGTGATGACCACTTTGTTGACGAGTCCACGTTCTGATGTCGCTCGCATCTGGCTGCAATCGAGTGTTTATGATGGCCAGCTCGTGAGTAACACATAGGTGGAGCAGACGATCATCATTCTCGCTGACTGAACTAATGCCGTAGGGTCCGTGGACTCCCGGTCAGGCTACCGCATCGCGCTCAACCCGAGCTGTCAGGTCACCTGGAACAAACAATCCGTCACTCATAGTTACCGACTGAATTGTGGCGGACACCTGGTCTCGGAACTTATCCTTTGTATCACCAGTGTAATAAATAGTTGGACCATAAACACTAACAAATGTAGCACACTTACCTCGACCGAGTCGCAGGCGCATAGACAGCATTCGAGGGCTGATTCCGTGCGGTTCGCCTATCATCAAAGCGTTGATGCTGTCAGTGGCTGTGAAACAGACACCATGCTCTCGAGCACCGTCTGTCCAGTTGAAGATGTACCCGGCACCTGCTTCCCGCAACTTACCTTGGTCTGCAAACCTTTTCTCGCTCAAGGCTGCTACGTCGATCCCTTAGCGACCCGGTTCGATCGGCTGTGGATACTGTTAGGGTGTCCAGACATAGATTGGGGGACGATTGGGGCCCTCAACCAAAACCATTCGCTCAAAATCCTCTACCGTAAGGCAGCGGGTGACCCACACAAACATACACGCAACAGCATCAACTACCTAGAACAGGCTCAACGGTCACATCCCAAGAGATTCAGCGCGCTCACACAGGAACAGCGTTAACGCACAGATAAACCCACCACACACACACACAAACACAAAATCAGACCAGGCAAAAACAAACATCAAACCGAACCAAAACATCACACTGGCGCCATCCACACCGGACGCATCTGCCTTTTGTCTAGCTGCTCCCATTTGGCCAATCTGACATGATTGAACCTGCAAGGACCGAAGCCGCAGTCAGCACAGCTCGCTGAATGAAAAAACACAATCCCGACCACCACGCCGATGTGGCATAAAAGGTCAGGTCTGATAAGCATACAGCCACACAAAACTTATCGAAGCATGTGAAAAGCAAACTCTGTTACTAAAGTGAGATTTACCTGGAGTTTTTGTTACTCTTGTACACCTTACCGTTTTAGTTTTGGCTAACATGATTTGTGAGGTAATCTTCCAAATAAGCGAAGTATGTAACGAAGTAATGTATGCGACACTTTGACCGATGCCTGAGTTTTCTCCCCCCAAAGTTTTAAGCGGTATTTTTATTATGCTCCAATCGACAGAATGTACAATTAACCGAGACCGACGGAAATGGGGACAGGTGAAATTAAGCGTTAGAACTTGTCTAGGGTGATGGCAAACGTTCCGTTGTTGATTTTATTGGTAGTAGCTTGGCCAAAATGATCAGTCTGTTTAATAGAAATGAAGAAAAAATTAATGCTTGTCACCCTACCTAGCATTTACAGACTAGTCTTAAACGTCCCAGAAATAGTATCTGGGTACGATAAAAACCACAGAAATAAATAGTTTACGCCAAATGAAGCTGTAGCTACTTTGGAAATCGTTCAAACAGCACTCCGAACTCTCTTTCATAATGTGACAAGAACAGTTTCTTCTTGTAGAAGGTCATAAAAGAACTCTGCCTTACACGTGGTTCATCCCACTGATAATCCCACAAGTCTTTTGCTCCGAAACCGGCCATCAAAACAAACTCACTCAACAAACAACCGTTCTCCTGGGAGCAGTCCAGTAATGCACTTGAAACATAATTACAACTCATTGGTAATGCATCGGGAAGTGCTGTGTAGGTGTGTGTGGATGTATGTATGAATTAGCAGAACAACTGAGTTTGGAAGTACACAACGAATTGTGCAATCTTGCATAAACCAATACAATTACATTAGAGTCAGCGAATTCCGGGCTTGTAGAATAGTGTATACAATACAGTGCATACAGTATAATGCTACAGTGTGACTGTGGGTTCAGTGGCGATGTGTTTGAAATAATTATTCAACACACCTAATGTGCTGACTATCAGACGAGCTGCTGGCCTAGCCTATAAAGTTGTTACTTTGAGCCAAGCCAACTTCTTACATAGTACATGATCTCAGACTATGCTAACAACTTTTGTGAGCAACTGAACAGTACTACCTTGGATGGGATTATATTTTTATAGAATGACTACTCTTCTTTTGCTGATAAGGCTTTTACCAACTTGCATACATTCATTCCTGTTTCCGTAGTAAATAGACTCAAGTAAAATTTAGCGAATTATGCTGTGAACTGTTTGAATATATTGGTCCCTCCAGAATAATTCTTTTCTTAAGAATGTCTTCATGCAGTGATGACTTCTGGCAGGAAGTTTGTAAATTTTTTGGAGGACGTGTAGGTTTAAACGGTAAAGTCTGTAATCCTTTCAGTGGCCGCTTTTGCCACAGCTTTGAAAGCAGTCAACTCTTCATTTAAAGTTCGCCCATCCCTAACCCCTTAGCCCTAGGAATTTCCGTGTTTTCGACTGTCGTCATTGTGGAAAGGAGCACACTGAAGGTTTTGCTGCACTGTATTTTCTCTTACGTGATCCATATATCCATCATGTTATTGTTATTGTTGACAGTAATCGTCATTCAAGGAAACGGTCTTTTCAAGTTGTAGACCTGAATAAACGGCATAGATGTTACAGGCTTTTCAGTAGTCAGTATCAGTCTTCACGAAAACTGTCGTTATCTGGTATCCGTTGGGCAACAGTCAATTTCTTAAGGATATCACAACAGACAGCAGGCCCTTTAGGACCTTCGCTATGGAGCCCTGCAAGAGTTGTCACTTAAATTACTACTCCTATATTTCTCTCTTCAAAAGATTTATGTGAGGCTGTGGGCCATAAGTTTATGCGCTAGATACTGCATTGTATGATGTGTCATATAAACGCCGTCGACAGGTCAGCTGGTCATTCCTCCATTCTGTCCATTTTATGCACAGAGAATCACCACATTTTCCCAAAACGGTTGCAGGGTGGGCATCTTCAGGTATCCATCTGGCTTTCTGTATGGTTTTTCGCATATGATAATTTAGTTTTCTGTGACTCATGGCTGATTCATCTACGCAGATTGAATTGAACGCACTTGTAAACACACAGATTCAAGAACACCCACATAAATGTTTGGCTAGGGTTAGCTAAGTAAACAAATGTCATGCATTGTTAAGTTCTACTTCCCGTGTATGCCGTGACACAATCCCATCGCGATTCTCCCAGTGTGATCGTCACGTCACGGCTTAGGGGGTAGCAACAATAAACACTCAAAACTGGGTGACTAGTTAATTTCCCATTGGCAAACAAATCACGATCACCTGGGGGGCAAAACTTACCCATTCTACCATGGCAGGTGGTTTGAGCATCAGAAACCAATGACACCGTCGGAACACAGTAAATCAGATGGGTCCCCCTTTCCTTCCTGAACAGTGTTTCGCCTCTGCTTCGTATCAACAAAGTGTTCGTGAGTCAACTCATCTGCAGCTTAGTTCCTAACCTGATCAGCTGACTCGTTTTATAATCATCTTCCACAGAACATCCTGGAATAGGGCGGAGATTATCATGACGCAATTGACTTCTTGTGTTGTAGTAATAAGTTACTTATTTTAATCACATATTCTCAAAAATTAGTACTCAGTAAATCTGACGGTAGCCACGTTCATCAGTTGACTGAGTAACAGAATATATTTTGTCTCTGTGTGATCATTTAACAAGGTCAATAGTCTAAAGGAAATCGATGTTAATACTATGAACCTCGTATGGCAGAAAGCTGTCATTGGTTGGCTGTTCTTGCAGTACGTAGAAAAGGTCGAAGCTACGATCGGACAGCTGTAAGGTAGATTTAATGTCAAGTTCACAGCAATGTGGAACACACTGACACTTTTGACACAGCAATTTCAATCTCATTCAGGTGAATGAGGGCTCTCGCCCCGAGAAAGATTCTAACAAATTTGACTGGTTGTCTGCAAGTCGACATTTTTCTGAAACCTTTGACGTTGTTTTAGTTTCGGACATTCGTGGTTAAGAAGTTGTCTCCGCATTGGATGTATAACAAAATTTGGTAGTTTCTCAGGTTGTACAATAGAACTGGAAGTCGAGCAGGAACAGCTGCAGTTCGAACCACCAGCAACATCACCTTGAACTATAATCCTCACAACTTCCCTCACGTTTGGCTAATCGCTAACTTATTAGTCAGAGTTGGTATCATACAACCTAGGTTAGTCAGTTTTCATTCACTTCAACTACTAGTGTCATAAACAGCTAGTGAATATCGTGCTGGGATGTTCGCTGTCAAATCAACAAACAAGTAGCTAGTTTTCTCTTTGACTGGATTCATGTTACTCGTCGATTGAAAGCACTTCTAACTACCTTCGAGAAACACGAAGAAAACCCCAGTATCTGGATAATTTTTGGCGCTTCTAAATGGTTTATCGGATCAAAGCTAATGCAACGAACTAGCCGCGGGATGTTCACCACTGGCAGCAAATTTATTTCTCTAACAGACGAACAGATAGTGAACTGGTGAAAGTATGATCAGGCTACACAACTAATAACGACATAGCTGTAAAAAATGCGAGCTAATGTTTGTGAGAAAGGTCATGACGTTAGTTACTGAGCAAGTATGTTTTTAGATTTTTTCGGCTTTTTCGCATAAATGGTAAACGGTTTGAGAAGCCTAATTCAGGTTGGTTGCAAGCAACAATTAATCCGGGGTAAAAATATCGTTTGATCAAATGCAACATTCGAAAAACATTAACACTACAAGGAAAGAAAAGCAATGCAAAACTTGTAGCACACACATTTCATTTTCGTGTATATGTGATAGTTATACAGGTTACTGATGAGTAGTAGGGAATTGTGATTTTCATATAGATTTAACATCACCCACAATTAATCACAACTGTCGCTTTCCCATGGACTTTGCAGTCGGCCCTTTCCCCACTGCACAAGCACTAGACTCGAGTTTCGCTCTCATTACAGCTCGTCAGTAATGCATATCATGGCCACTGCCGCCGGGACTAGAACCACCGCCACACTGTTCATGAGGCAACCGTGTTTACCACTGCGCCATTCACCTCACAGTAGGCACGACCGAATTATCATCGCATGTGAACACTCATCCACTTTCGCTTGTGAGTAATGATCATGTTGCCCGACCGCCTTGAGAGGAGACACAGTAACTGTCCTGTTAACTCCATAGTTCCTTATAACTTTGTCAATGTCCATGGGCTCGTTTGGTTATAATGCCACTATTCCATGTGGAGCAAAGACCTCCAAATGTCAGGCATCAACATACTCACCTGATCTCCACTCAGTACGTAAGCCAAAAAGAGGGATCCATAAGGTAAAACGCATTGTCCAACTGCTAGATTGCAATGAATGAAGCTGATGCGTTAATACCTGCCCAAAATAAAGTCGAAGGTAAACCATTTCGAAGATGTTATTCATTTGTTGATCAAGTCGCTGTAACTTGGTCGTGTTATTCGGAAAGACGATCAGCTTAAAATTGGTTTGTTCTCTGGTCTCTGGGTAGCAGTTTTTGTTAGCAAGAAACAACGCGACATAACAATATGTTCGACAGTAAGCACTCATAATGGGTTCACTTACGGACTATCACGTTTGACTTGGGGTGTAAAATGCGCGGTGAACCAGCCGACCATTTTGTGCTGCAACAGTGATGCGTCAACAATCTTCTACTCAGGGTTTGAGAGTAACATATTTTCACTGGGTTACTGGCTGCTAAATTATTTATTTCTGGATGAGCTTGTGTCACACAGAAGGTATCAGGTGGGCTGATTGAGAGTATCTGCCATGAGAATGGCTCTGATATACCGAGGTGTCGCTCATACCGAGATTTAAAGCTAATACACCCTAATAAACGGACGGGGTTTTGTAATCATCTACTATGATCTCAAGACTGAGTAACGTTAGAAAGAAAGTAGTTCACTGCAAGTCACTTTATACCATGAACTCCCCTGTCATACTAAAAACTCTGCGAAGGTCTGTGGTTTATGAGACAAATGGGCAGAGATACCGTGCTATAGAAAATGGGGCAGACTACCAATAAGGCCGACCATATGAATCAAAGATAAGATCGAGTTAGATCATGCCAGACCAGGTCAGGCCACGTCACGTCGAGTGGTCCTATGGGTTTACTGAGTCGTTGTGCAAGTAAGGGTGTCCAGGATCATTGGAAATACCTTGACAATTATCACTGTAACGGCACTGTGAGAAGTGGGGTTTATTTGTGTTGATACACCACACCGTAGTAATGCAATTTGATGGGCTGTTACTCCATAAACGGAAAAGTTAGTTTATTGGGGAGTGACACTGTTACAGTGGTTTGGTTGTATGTTGAATATACTGTGTGAATCAGTCTCCAGTTGTTAAAAATTATGACTGATCAAGTGATTTTTGGTCCAAAGACCACATAGAAAGATTACCACCTAGCAACACAAAAGTATCCTCGAATTGGGGCAAACGACGTCCTTCTGTCAACCAAAATTGATGAGCAGATTAGAGTTGCGTCAGATAAAGAAGCGTAACTTTGAGTGTGATCGGATTGAAGCAAACAGAAGAATATTTGTGAAAACGACTACCATTTCAAGTATATTAGATCCTCCCTAAATACGAGCTCAATCGTTTGCCACCAGAACCGAGAAGGAGAATAGGCGCGGCAACAGCGTTTATTTGAAAATTACGATGCGAGTCCATTAGGCCACAGAGGCCCTACATTTATAGGTCCAACAGAGGGTGTGGGGACATTTGAAAATGCACTCGTGAGAACAGTTCACACGATGTACAGGTGTTCGATCGCGCAGCTGCAATCTAATTGAGCTTAATGGACTGAGTGAGTTAAAGTCACACATCAGTTAACTCGAAGCCGGATCGATCACCTTTGCTGCATTGTTAGGAGATGCGTCTCCTAACAAAGTACTTCAGGGAAGATGTAATCTGGCTGGTTACTCCAGAACATGTTTTATAAATCCACATTTTCTTATTGGCCAATCCAGACAACATTAGGGACCAATATCAAATGAATGGGTAGAAACATTGGAGGTGGTAGATTAATAAAAGAACAAACCATTTATTGTGAGGTAACTTTTAATGCCTTGAAACATAGCAGATCATTCAACGACACCTTCACGTTTACGTAAAATTAGCCTATTCCATAGGATAAGGAAGGTTGCAACCGACAAATCTGAGCTCACGGTTGACCTTTTAATGTTGATGGAAACGTACGAGTGTTTTATTCACGATAAAATTTTGTTTCTAACTACAAGGAACTCGATCACTACCTGCTTACAATTAAATGTGCACTGTTAAAATTCAGCAGACTGTTTAGAGTAATATTTTATAAACTGCGATTTTCCCTGAACATATGTCCAGTTTTTCATAAACAAAAAGTCATTTGTAGAACAGTAGTCCGGTATTTAAAGATCTAGCGAATGGATGGAATGCAAACTATGTGGATTGACAATCCAAACTGGTGAAGACTGTGTTTTGCGGTTACCAAGGTAATTAGTGTATATGAAGACAAAGGGTGATTAATGGTTCTTAATATGCTATCTTGAACCCCTGAAAACGTGCTTCCAGTTAATTTGAAAAATTGCAGAAAAGGTTTTTGTGAATTTAAGGACTTTTTCCAATCGAAATTGACTGTTTCACCGCGAAAGAAACTACATCTCATTCATCGTAGTACAATGGGAAGAAAGGCGTTTCTACTTGAGTATATGGTATCTTTGAGAAATGGACTGCGTACAAAAAAGAAGTTTCTAGTCTGGTCCCCATAAGTGGTTCAGAAGAGAGACGATCTAAACTGATTTACAGTTCCTAACTCGTAAAGATGAGATACGTATATGAAGTATAGTTCTATTACCAATTCTAACTTTAGTTAGGCATAGATACACAAGCACTATAATTACCCACCCTGCGTTATATTGTCATTGACGGTTTCTTTTGTTGCCGGAGTTTCCTGACAAACATTCGTTCAGTGACCGCCAAATATCAGTCAATCTTCTAGTCATCATTTCTGATTCTAACTTTCAAATCGTGTCTAGTTATTTATTCTACTCAACACAGGTATACTGACAGTCCAAGACCACATATGTGACGACCAGTTTGTTTGTAAAGGGCAGGGTGATGAGAGGTGATGTTATTACAAAGCTGTGGATTGAACGATGTGCATACAGTGCTTTTAATGTAAGTTAGTCACAAACGGCACGAGTAGTCCCATGACACCTACGGACGATGGTTCAGACCAAGAACCTGCTATTACCTAGTAGGCCAGAAGGAGTTGGTCACTGCAGATCACAACATCACGTTCACAGTGTAAAAGTAGTAGTTCTTAGTCGAACACCACAGGCAGTGATATACAAGAAAGTATAATCTGACAAAATTCTGTCATTATCTAAGGTTTTTGCATGTCCAGTGAACTGTCCTGCGTTCGTAGTCAACAAACTACTGATTGTCAGTTGACATTCAGGATCCGACATTCTTCACCTGTCAGCTTTTTTCATGACCTGTGGTAAGTGGGAATATAAATATAAGGTTGTCCTTCAGAAATAGATGACTGATATTGTGGGATTTAACTTTTCATGAGGAACGATGGTACTACATTTTAATGGTCGGATATACCAACCCTAAAACTCATTAGTGTGAACTTGTTTGATGGTTAAAGTCGTCTACCAATATAGACAACCTGCTCTGATATGATTGATTACCTGCCGACTTCAAATGATTGTTTTCCGGGACTAAGGAACTGTAGACTCATTTGTATTTCAGATTCACTTATTTAAAACAGTGGCATGTAAGTTGTTCGGTAATGCCATTCGTTACATACGGAAATCACTGGCAATTAACGTCGTCGAAGCGATCGTTACTAAGGCGTGTAGGCAACTCAAGTGTAAAGAAGTGGAAGGGAGGGTCTCATTTTTCTACACGTAGTTCGTGTTCAAATGTATCAGTGAAACCTTAACGGTAGTCTGTATGCGGTCAAAAAACGACAATTTACTAAACGATTGGCACCAGTTAATTTGTTTGCCTATTGTTATTTGAATATATCAATTTCGTGGACAAATATTACATCTCAGTCTCTTTTTGTCAGTACTATATATCAAAACCCTCCTTTCGAGATCGTTCGGTGATTCTCGTTCATAGTGCATGTAAAATTCTGTTCGAGGTAGCATTCAAACAAAGTGTACCAGTTGAACGAAGTAGTTCTTAATCCTCGATAATTGATTGCATCAAATCTACACGGTACCTCAAACCATTTGGTATAATCGTGCACTTTAATCCACATATTCATTTGTGAAATTGTACTTTTCGCATCGTGCCGGCACCCCATGGTTTGTTCAGGGTGTGAAAGATGACAGTCACGTGTGCAGTGTTTACAGTGTCAGCGCCGTAACTGATAGCATTCATTCAAACACGGTACTGTATTGCAGACTACAGTTGTCCAGCAGGTGACTTTTCGAAGGGGCTTATAAAGAATTTCTCGGCGATTCTTTTCAGAAACTTTAAGTTATATATTCGATCGTTGATACATTCTCAGTCCATCGATGACACACAAAATCCTTTAAGTAAACGCAGGATGAAGTTTGAAAGTTTTTTTAAAGACACTACTCGTTTTATATATGGTGGCAACTATTCACTTGGACAGCTAATATTTTTTGTAATGGGACAATTAATTCAAAGTGGCTAGAGTGGAAGCATTTCCTGTGTCTCCAAGTTAAATATCGGCGGATACTGGGAATACAAAACGAAGCGTAACCAAATGAAACAGTGTCATCTGTACATACGTGTGTGAAACGTGGTATCAGACTACGACATTCTGTCAGCTGGCTTACGCTTCTGACTGATTCGGCAACCAGAATTTCCAACCAACTTGTTAGCAATCTGTGAGTTTGCTTGTTGGGAAGACTTCATTCCTAGCAGATATTATTTCAGACCAAATGTTTTTGCAAGTGCGAAATCTCTAAATCCTCTGTTGACAGTTTAACAAATGCCGGTTTAAAAATTTGAATTATCCTCATCTCCCTTCAGTCTTGAATTGTATGCAACACAATTCAAATCTTCTCAGAAGAGCATGTTCTTTTAGAAGGCTTTAGTTCACCTTGCCAACTAACGATATTCCACTTTTGTAGTGCGACACTTTCGTATCATTTCTCTTATTTTGTTCAAATTGTTTGGTAACTTTACATCAAAATACAAATCTGTGCATATCACTCTGCTCTCCTCTCTGTTTGCCCGGGCGCCTGGCGATAATACTTGGATCTTTCACCACACATTTTACGCTCCGTTGTACTGCGTACGTTTTCGAAGTTCTGATCGCGTTCCGCCAGCCTATGTTTACTCTGCAACACCTTTGGACACTGGTAATTTGGAATACTATGACAGTCATCCTAAGTATATGTAATCACTTTCTTTGAGTCCTTACCTTTGATCTTTTTTCGAACTCTGTTACTTCTCATTTGCATCTCTTCATCTTTGTTGCCACTGATAGCCTGCATTTAACCGGGATATTTGGTAATTGGTACTTGACCACTAAACCATATTAGACACGATCTTGTCAGAAAAGATGGCCACTTACCTATATGTCCGGATATGGACTTTCGATTGCCTCAAATGCTTAATGCTACGAAGGAAAACCAACAAACAATCCAACTTACCTAGAGATTCGTCTTTAGTATGTTTTTCTTAAATTAATCTCATCTCTTGTTCCTACTGAATTTGAAAGACTGAGTTCCCTTTAACCACTTCATCAGAGCAGGTTGAGACAACCTATCGGGTTGCCATAGTCGTGACTGCATGATATTTGGTGTGCTTGTAAGCGTGTCTAGTCCCTGTTTGTCCTTCTTTGTATGATGTATATAACTGGCATGTTTTACGTTTGCGACTGATGAGAGTAAATGAAATGTTTATATACCGCAACATGTCTTCTTTCTACTGAATTGCGTAGTCCAAGTGTCCCAGTGTTAGTAGAGTTCTCAAAACTTCACGTAGTTGAATGGTATGATCACGGAAGTTGCTTGAATGTTCCATAGCCAGGTGAATGTTTTTTTTGAAAATCACTGTCGAATTGAAAAGACAATTTTATATGACCTTTTTGACGTGTCTTGACGTGACTTAGGAAGTATTTTAGTTTGGAGATATCAAACGCAGAAGATTCAAAGATGGCAAATTTTCTGTATCAGAAATGAAATGTTACCATCAAACCATTTTACCGGTTGTCCACAAGATGTTTTGAAGTGCGTAATTTTCTAATTTACTAAATAATACTGCAAGACACAATGATGTAGGACACACCAACTTAATAATCTTTCATTGCTACAGAGCAAACATACTTTTATCTTAGAGGAGACCACTTGTGGAAA
>JTDE01000041.1:216433-239822 GCA_014338405.1 Paragonimus skrjabini miyazakii
ATTGGTACCAGTGACAGAAACATGCCAAAACGCGTGTTTATGTCGCTGGTTTGAAGCCGGCCGAAACCCTGTCTTTCCACAATTTGGTCTCCTTTAAAATCATAAATCTGCCATTCTATCTATTAGTAATACTTATATCTGTTATTCTCTACTAATTGTGAAACATTTGTAGCTAACTTGGAAAGGGACAATCTGAAACCGCCATGACTACCAATGTTCGAATGTTTTTGGTTCTTCGATAAGAAGTGACTGCTTGCATCAACTCTTCTTTCAGTGGCGTGGGAAAGTGAAATGATGCATTAAATGAAGGTGGGACAAGGTCGGTTGATATCTGAAATCGGTGATTCGGTTACTCGAAGCCTCGCATCATCGATTGCCAGACACCTCTTGATAACAGGTCACCAGGTTGACCTACTTAGATCATTCAAAATATTGTTACGTCAACAGAACCCGAAGCTATTGGCCTTTAACGAAGCTGGCTTGATCAGAAGTCACCAGCCGGAGCTATGTACACAGAAGTGGTAGAAACAACCCATAGGGTTTCCGTGGTGGTTATGACATAATACGTGGTGTGATTGTATTCGTTTTCATGTACTGTCTATTTCTATTTGTGTGTCATATATAACCTGCATGTTTTACGTTTGCGACTGATGAGAGTAAACAAAATGTTGACATATGGCAACATGTCTTCTTTCTGCGTTGATGGTGATATCGAGAAGTTAGTACGAAGTTCACCAGAAACGAGCACACCTTTTGCTTACGAATCGCCACACTTTTAATTGTGCCCTGATTGTAAATCCAAATATCCAGGGTGTATTAGACAATTTGCTATTGCCATCCTTGATTACTTCACAGTACCAAACAGTTGTAGGTCATTTTTAACTGCCGATTATTCAATCAGTCAACAGTTCACTCGTTTGAACACAGTTCTGTTGAGTACAACATGATGATAAGTTACTATTCTGTAACAAGAAGCCAGATAGACGAGTTCACGTGTAAAAATTCAAGGGTCAACGATTCAATGATCCTGGGAACATTTTCGCAATATGGGTATATTTTAATTCAGTCGATGCACGTGTTCCCATCACGTCATCTTAAAAAGTGGCTTGGTCCCTATGAGTCACAACACAAATGCACTGACCTACAAGGTCTTATTTTATGTACCTTCACAATAAATAACAGCCGGATAGTTTGTGTTAAATACTTCATTCGTGGAACGAAAACACTGTCAATGCTTAATAAGTCTATACAGACTGCCTCATTCCTGTGCACTTGACTCAGTATTTAGTATCTAGTTAGTTAGCAAGGTGGCTGCTAGTCCGTGAGAATGTTGAATAAGCGAGGAATGACTGGTAATTGTGTAACCGATCAGTATAGAGGACTAAACAACGCTATCAGTTGATTCGTTCATCCCAGGTCAATACATATTCAATCCGTGCATTCACTGAGCTGCAAAGAACTCGGAGTCTGAGGTAGGTTCGAATCATCCAAATGAAACAAGTTACCTCAGTCCATTTTTATCACTGTAGACTGATTATGCTTTTTTTAATTCAGCAATCAATGAAGACACATGAATTGCACTTTGTTCTGTTGAATAATTCTTTCGATTCACCCTTACTAGGAAGCATCTGTTATACCGCAACTATACTCAAAATGAAAACCGTCTACTAAATACAATCTATTAATCGCCTGCTGTGAAAACTGCGTCGTTGTGCGAACAGACGACATCCACCAATCGGAAAGCAATCATTTAGAGCCAAACATCAGTGAATTTACAGGTTATTAAAGCACTTTAAATATCTAAACAGATGAAAGTTAAGCTTTTTTCTTCTTCTTCAAAACTGTCTACCTGAGACATTATTCGATAATCTTTCAGCTTCCGTTATCATCATATGGGTAGATGCCAACTCAACAGCACCCACCTCATTGAAATAATCTCAACGAAATTGAACCAAAACTGAAATTAAATGAGTTAAATAAACGATCAAGAAATTTGCAATTTGTTTGTTAGCCTGTGATCGAAAAGATTTAAAATCAATACATCCAAACCCAATCTTACTAATGCAATGGACTGAACAAATCTGCTGTTATCATGTCAGTGTATAATGTGTCACTTTAAAAGTAAACGTACTAAATGGATTTTTGAGCTTCGAGTGACCCTAGCGATAATACAAGATTTAGAAACTTTCGCATAAGTAATAAAAGAAGAACTTCGGTTTGGTTGCAACAGGCGTTGTTGTTCATAAGACAAGAACCCACAATATTGCCGCTCATTCTCAGCGCTTGATGTGTAAACCTGATGACAGGAGGCAACCATGAGAAGGGCAATGAGTTTCCAGCAAAATTCTGTCAACAAATACACTTCATACAAAATGTAAACCATATTGAAACCTGAGATAGGCTGAACTTTTTTTAAAATTTCCAGGAGTACTTATGACACCATTGAATCTGTGGTACGTTGGGAAACGTCCGTTCGTTGCTCCTTCAAAAATTGTACGATAGATTGTCCTTATAGTGAAAATTGCAACGGAATCAAACAGAAGAATGCAATTATCGTATGGGTGGAATTCAACGTGTCGTTCCTTATCTTTTAGCCAATCATTAATCATGCAACATCTACTACTGGTTAACATCGTGGCTGAAATTTGATATACACATGACAGGCAAAACCACTTATTTCAAACAAAAATTGACGAGACAGTGAAAGCAAACAGTAACCACATTTGTTTGAATTCAGGTCAAATTGCAGTTCAACTTAAACCAACAGCGTTACGGTCGTGTTCATAGAAGCTTTCACAAGTTATCCTGATATCGGTAATCCCAAAGTATTGAAAATATATGTTTAATGTAGTAATGTCACTGGTATATTTTCCAATCTATGTTTATGTATTTAACCTTCTGGGCAACTCCAGCCAGGATAGAATGGTTCAGCTTACACTAGATCTAAGTCATACAGATGCCTCTACACAAACAAAGTTGACATTCATCATGCTACGGTACACCAGAGAGTTTCAAACAATTTCAATTATCCTCATCATCAGCAACAAAATTGCATTGTGAATTAGCAGTTTAGTCGAATTTTCTCTCAGAGTTAAGTATGTTGCAGCCAGGTTGTAATAAATACTTGCTTATTTACGCAGTAGTACAAAGACAAACTGAGGAATTTCGTTAAAAAGGTTGATAAACCGAACTGTGTAGCCATTAGGATAGCACTACTGAGTTCTGTAGTAGGCAACAGTGATGGAGCAAATTTTCAAATCAGGTATATTCATTTACTGTGAATTTGTGGATTCGTGTTGAGCGCCTTCGAGTTAACCAATTTGAAAGGTTTTAGTGGCAGCTGTTATTCTGTGTTTCAGTTTGTTAATGTAATGAGGTTGTGTACTTTAAACCACAGACCAGATTTTCACTTGTAGAGCCGAGTTAGACCATGCGATATCAGAGTCCCCTCAGTAAGTACGCCCGACTGCTGCAACGTTCTTTCAAACCACAGTCAAATGGCTTTACGAGGATATAATGTCATACAGTTTTGTCTTAACTATGTCAACCATTGTCCCGTGGAATGCTGTCGTTCTAAGACACGGGAGGTTTGAATAATTGTTTGCAATAATAAAGAAATGCATTCGTACAGGATATCCGCTCCCAATCTAGAACGAATGAAGTCAAACAGTTTGGGCTTCGTGTATGACATGTTATCAATAAATGGTGTGGAAATGGGTTTCTTTTAAAACACACCTGAAGTAGACCATTCGGCGTGGTTAGAACGTTGAGTATTACAACTCGCTCGTAACGCTGTTATTTTCTACCCATCAATTATTAAACATTCTTTTACTTCATTCTATGACTGCTGTTAGTCTGCTATGCAGCGGTTGCCCTTCTATCGATGAAACACTATCGGAGAAACTGTATCTGGAGTGCATTTTTATGGTAGCAGTTGAGTTCGGCTACATCAGAACATACCACATACGTCGGCCATACGCATCCCATTAAAGCAAGCCCGACGAACTGAACACAATGAGTCTTGCGCTGTACACGTCTGTTAGTACAAACACTAACGTAACGGTACCAACTGACAATCGTGGTGAATTTAGTCCATTCAGTGGAACTTAAACTTAACAACTCGACATATCAAAATTAAAATATTGAACTTCACTGTCTCATTCGGTTCCAACAGTCGTCAGGGACCGTTAACAAGCTGACCTGTACCTTGTGTCGAGTTGCGCAATCATCTTCTCTCAGCTTTTCAAATATATGTCCTTCAAATTAGAGTTCTGTCTTGCCAATCAACTTTAGGAGTCACCCTGCGCATCTTGATATGACATTCCTGTTGGGGTAAAGTACGACTCACCTTCAATTAACCTGTGGGTTAAATCACTTCTCAGACGAAGAGTTACACCGCTGGCGTGCCATCTGTACAAAAGGTTTCAGCAAAATTTGAGATGAGTTCTCACCAATATAGTCTTATCGTCCGTAGCAGACCCCAACGAGCAATGAGAACTCCTCCGTTACGCATTGGCAGAATGAATATATTCCCTTTGTTTACAATTAGTGTAACGGTATGTCAAACAATTGTCTGATTCTGTGCTCGTTAAATCAGAGTTAGTTTTGCTTTCAGTGCACGAAGTATTCAACACCCAACTCAACTACTTGGCCTCTAACGACCAACAGCATTCCTCTCCACGTCTAAAGATGAATTCCTTAGGTTGCGTATGAATGAATGGTGTTTTTACACATTCAGATGTAAAGACTAACCGTACAACACAGTTTCAGTTGCTTCCATGAAATAAACGTACAATGCAAAATACCCACCCATAGACTGAAGTCCTACTCCGTCTGAACACCTATGCTGTTTCGAAAAACCACACTAAAACGGCTTAGCCTTCAGATGTTGGACTAGCTATGGCATCCAATATGTGTCTATGTTACTAATTAGTAGAAAAACGTGTTTGATTTGAACAGACCACCATTCACAAGTGACCCCCTGTTTCTTATTCCCACGAGCTTTCCATTCGTCTTCTGTTTGAAAGAGGCCGAATCAAACGTCTATGGGAATGTGAAAGCTTTGGTAAAATTTGAGTGATGATTAATTCACAATAAACCCCAATCCCCAATTACTGAACAATTATAAAAATACCGCTCATCGGGTTTACTGATTTTTCTGTGTTCATCTTGGACGGAAGCACTAGTCGTGGGGATTGTGATTAGAGTCAACTAAACAGTTTGTCTGTCTCCTTTGAGGAAAGCGGACAACCTAGGCATTACTTACAAGCTAACATGCCCGAGTATTTGTCGGTGATAATTTATTTGTGTCTAATGTGAAGTCATTGACTCACCGGTCAATAGTGCTGCCTCATAAAGCGTGGCCAGAATTTAATACCCTAATGTGCACTAATCACTAGTTATAACAATGTGGAAAGTCGAGTATAGTGCTTTTTGGAAAAGGTTGACCGTAAAGTTTATAGAAACGTGAGGGCTGCGATCAACTGTGATCGGCGTTTAATGTATATTCCATTTGTTCCCACTCCTTCTTCATCAGCTTGCATTGCCGAAATTAAAGTAGAGCCGCATTCTTCAATAATGTAAATAAATCATGCTGCAAGTTTGAGTAGTGTTTTGATACAAGGAAAAGTTGTACGTAGCAACTTTTACAAACAGTTATGTATTAAATTATCATCATTTTTCTCAATGTTGAACAGCACACGTATCTGCGGCCAACCCATCAAATAGTGTATGTCCATATCATCACAGTTGTTGGTACTTCGGTCAAGCTTTCCTGGGGAAACCGTGTGCCTGCTGTGCTGTTGACCTCAGACTAGACACAACAGGATTATCATATCTGAACGCTAAACCACTTCTCCTAGTAGGTAAACATCTGATCTCCCGACAGCCCTTATAAGAGACGCAATTTATTACTGTCTGTTTATTGCGATTGATAAACCGTCGATTAAGACTGTTGAGACAAGTCGTAATCACCGAGTTCGCTAAGGGTGCCCATGAACGCTTTCTTTAAATTGATGAATCATAATAAATTAAATAAGCCCTAAATATGATATACTGCCACCGTTAGACAAATGCTGCATAGATTTAGAGAGACGTTCATAGTACTTTATTAGAAATCTGGGAGAATATTGAGGGTGCGATACAGCCAAAGAATTCTTTCATAAGATAGAGCCCATGACTTTTTTTGAAAGCTAAATACATCTCAGATGGATGCAAAAGTGGGCCTTATATCAGTCCATTTTTGATCCTACATCACGTTAAGCTTAGAATAAGTAATTTTCACATCAGTTCAAGAAGGTGCAGTGCTAACAGGAAGGACAGAAACCTTGAGAAGGAATGTGTCGCTTAAAAAGATGCAGTATAAATCGATGAGATATGCAAGTTATGGTTGATCCTTCGTAATAAAATCAACTGGACCCAATGTTGTACGAATTCGAAAGCTGGGTGTATACTGCGCCAAAAGACGACTGAAGAATTATTATGGAACCAAGAATTCTGTCGATTTTATCGGCTACGAATTGAGCACAGTACTCAAGGGAGTAGAAGCCGTTCTGGATCAATTGCACCTCTATTTGATATAAAACTTAGTCACATCATTCTACTGTCTAACTGATTGTCATCCACACTTAGAAGTAGTCCTCGCGCTCAAGTATGCCATTCGGGTGGCTCACTGTAATACTTCAGTTTCTATCTTATTACAACTCATTAGTAGTGCCTGTGATGATGTTGCTAACGTAGATCTCAACAATCTGGTGTTACAAGCATTAAGGCAAGAGTTTGAATTTCGGTTGAACGAAGATATACTTTCTGTAGAAGTAGATTAACCAAAAGATCAATCTGGATGCGGAAAATTGACATCTGGTGTGGGTGTGTTCAGTTTGGAATAATCTGATTGCCCAGGGATTTATTACAAATCTATTTAGGCCGAAATTTGTTCTGGATACCGGCTACTCTCAACAACGATGCCTGTAGAAATGGCTGCTCAGTAGTCAAAAGCCACAAGTACTACCATGAAGGTCATAAGTTCGAGCCAACCTTCACACCATACGATTTGTCACAGAATGTCAGTCGCTGCTAGAGATACCGCTAGCTCAAACTATTCAACCTTATTTCGTTTTGAAACACGTAACTACTGTAAAGTAATTTGTGAATGTGGATCTAGAAGCGACTCAGGTTTCGCGAAGGTACCATCCACGATGTCATTCAGTCATTCTTTTGACAGAATTAACGCCACCAAAAAATAAAACCAGGACCAAGAAAAACAGCGATTTGTATGCCCTCATTCAGACGCTCATAAAAAAGGACCAATAGTATTCAGGGACGTGGAGGTATCAATAAAAACAAACCTCCTCTAACTGCGAATGCAAAAGTTGTGGTCCAACAAGTGTAGGTTAGTGGTTCTAAGGAAGGTCTGAGTTGTGTTCAACTTATATCATCAGTGAAGATTCGGGGATTTAGTCCTGATCACGAGGTTATCGACTGGATAGAACAGAGTAATTCTGTTCATTCTTCTTTTGAAATGATCACGTAAGCTGAACACTATTCGCACAAGGTTGTGGTTGAGCGTTTGAATTTGATCATTCGGTCATGCCTATTGTGAGGTTGCTGGCGTTGTGGTTAACACGCTAGTCTCATAAACACGAGGGTCAGAGTGGAAACTCCGAGCAAACCTCGAGTCTAGTGCTTCCTTTTCGAAGTGGGCTTATCTGAATGCGAAGGCTGTGAGTAAGTGTGGGTGGAGTTTGATTTTAAAACAACTTATATCAGTCGCATCCCTTACTACTTACCACTAAGCAAAATAGCTCTCAGCAAGTTAGTGGTTTCTGTGATTTCAACTCGGGGAGAAGTCCACGTCATGCAGTCATTAGTTGGAGTTAAGAGGACAGTTTCTGTGTCTTTCCTCGAGACGATCGGGCTACTTCAAGCAGAAGTGGTTGAGCGTTCACATACTATAATTCGGTCATACCTAATGTGTCGTCAATGGCTCAGTGGTTAACACGGTTGCCTCATCAAAGTGTGGCCGGAGAACTAGTCCCGGCAGTAGCACGGATATGCACTACTGACAAGCTCTAATGAGAGCGAAACTAGAGTCTAGTGTTTTCTTTGGTAAGGGGTTGATTGGAAAGTCTTGTATTCAACTTGCAAAAGTGTTGTCTGAGTTTTGGTCTTGATTTAGCAGTCAGTGAAACCAATATATCAGATCAAACACAACCCAAACGTGGAATTGCTAGTTCGCACTGGCTAAGAGGTAACAAGGACTTCATGTGAAATTTTTCCAAATGTATACATCAGATCGAAAAAATTAGAGTGGAATAATAAACTGCGTGATATAAGTCGATGTGAGTGGTCCTTCTAACACCAGCAGTAATACTTACTAATTCCGTACATTTCTAATCGAGAAATGTCCTCTCGGAGTATGTCACGCGTTTCTTTGGTCGAGGTTTTTTCTATCAGACAAGGAGGTTTTAATTTATCATATCAGGAAAACTGTGCACAACAACTTAACTTTACAAAAATTTTCAGTATAGAAGTGAATCTGTGATTGTTAGTAAGCGTCTCACCGGGATAGTTATAAGTACACTGCTATATAACTATGACCCTTTTCCAGGAAAAAATAGAATCAGCATGGAAACCTACTTTTTCCAAACGACCCTTTTGTTCTGTAAGTTGCATTTTCTGGCATTCACTGTGTAATAGTTGACCTCTTCCCACTAGCATTAGTCGGACACTCATCTTTACCATTCACTCTATCTTTGAAGTTTACCAGTTCTTATTTCCCGTTTATGTAAACGATATACGACATTTGGATTAATGCACTGTCTGCCTCAACTGAAAAGTCGTTTGTGCCTAAATCACATCACATTCATATATGACCACTGTGTATAGAAAGTTCAAACTGAAACTCATTTTTTCCGATTGCTGTGACCTACTATTTCCAAGGAGAACCGCAACGTACCAAAACCCATGACATTTGCTAGTATATAAAGCAAACATATGCCCCACTGACGAACTGCTGCAGGAACTCTACTCGGGTGCTTCGTTTGGAAAATAACGGACTGGAAATTCTATGGGAATGGGACGGCTGCGATTAATTGTGGGTGATATTTCATTTATATATTGACCGATATTCCCTACTACTTATCAGCAATCAACCTAGAAGGTTTAGTGGGGTCGCATACATCGGTCTTTCTCGGAAGTCCTAATCGCGGGTTTATCGACTGAAATTAATAGAGAATAATCGTGTCTCTTATCGAGACGATCAGGCAACTTGATCATTACTCACAAGTGAAAGTGGTTCGGTGTTCACATCTGATAATTCGGTCGTGCCTAATGTGAGATCAATTGCACAGTAGTCGATAAGGCTGCCTGATGAAAGTGTGGCCGGAGTTCAAATCCGGGGTGAGTGAAGGATATGTGCTGCTTACGTGTTGTAACGAAGGCAAAACTCGAATCCGGTGCTTCTTTTCGAAAGAGGCTGGTTTGAAAGCTCATGTGAATACAAAGGCTACGATCGAATACTGATAACGTTCAACTTGAACTTAACCAGGCATTCGAATACTCATCGGTAATCTGTTTTGTTCCGTTAGCATTAACACATAGTCTAGGCTCCTGACGCGTCCTCTCTATTAACAACAATTTGCATTGCTGTTTGTGTCAACCCTGAGAGTGTATTAAGTTTAAATAACGATGGACTGTTTCAATAGAATTTGCCTTGGTTATTCGTAATAAACGTCCACCATCTCTTTCTCTATTTCTCCTTTGCGTTCTCTTCCTGCCACGTTCCATGTTTACATCTGTAAGATAACGTGTTGATCGCAATGATAGCAAACCCCTGTCTGCAGTGTGGCGTCGATGGATAAACAACACCAGACACAAACGAATCTTATCTACATCAATCTTACCCCCACCTAATGAACAAACGATTCGTCCAACCAATTCAGTTGCAGCGCAGATTGTCCTAACCACGGCAAATCCCACGTGACCTTTGTTCCTTTGTTAGTGTGATTTCGATTACAATACTCCTGATAAAGACCACCCGATGTGGTTGAAACGTGGAGTATTACAACTTGCTCGTAACGTTGTGTTATTCTCAATCCATTTATCAATAAAGTGACATCGATTGCGTCACCGTGATTCGGAATAAATTTAAAATGTTGATGATTTATTGTCACGTTAAGCTACCTCGAAGCTGGCTATCAGACTGTTACCCGGTAGAACACTGACCTCTAAATCAATTCACTCGATCAAACACGAAAGTTCGTATTCGCCGTCACTCAGAAGATGGTGTTGATGATCAGAGTGTAAATAGGAATCGATGGCGAGTCACAGTATAATGAAAAACTGCGTAGTGTGGGAGAAAGTACATGTGCGACGAATCCAAAGTGATGCGTGACTGTTATATAAACTATCTACACGGAAGACGCCTTTGTTAATCAGTGTGTGATAAACAGTTCAGAACAAAGTGCACTGTACAATAACTCTTGTTTGGGGCTTGATAAGACGAGTACACGAAAGTCATACTATGAGGTTTGAACCGAAAGATAAAAACGAAACAACGGACTGGCTGAAGCTGAATATAGAACAGTACCCGTAACCAATAATAACTACAAGAGCAAAAACATCTTTTTCGGTTCGCAATGGACAATGCATATATTACCCTTATTCAAGCTTATTACATTTTTGCCCACGTGCACTGGTAAGGTGTCTCGTCTGTTTCTACTGAGTACTGCTATCCGATGCTATCACTGGTGTTCAACGAACCACTGTTCATGTTGAATTTACAAAATACCGGCTATTCGTCCGGTCAGAAGTCCCCACATAGTTTGGTACCCTTTCTGGTGTCCTTGATAATCCCCATGTTACATAAAGTGGAGATAGTTGCAACCAGACCGATTACATCAAATTATATGCAGTCTTGATTTAAACAGTTAGACAGGATCACTCGACGCCGCTCAAGTGAAACTGATTAAGTGGGGAATTTACGTAGCACTTTTACTGGAGTGTCTAAAATGTGCTGTTTGCGAACTTGTTAATCTTTGTCAGTCTATATGCAGCCTATATGCTGAAATGGATGATGGAAAATACAGCATGTGTTTAACGATTAAAAATCACTGAGTAGTAGGGGATTTTGGTTTTTCATATAGACTGAACATCATCCACAATTGATCGCAGCCATCGCATTCCCGTAGACTTTCCAGTCTTTAAAATCTACCTGAAGCACATGGCAGGTTTCATGTTTGTTGCCACTCAACAGACATGTAAAACCAATGAATCTCTGCAACATGTGCTTATGTGCGTTTTGCCGTTCACCTCAAACATATTCGAAACCGTAGCTCGGCGAACATGACAAGCGTACATGCAGCATACGTTCAGGACTGCAGTCTACTTCAAGGTCTTAGATTGCATTATGGTTTCGTAAATTAGGTGAGCGGAGTAGTAGGTGCCAGATAGTCAATCGCAAGAAACACACCAGTCGTTATCGAGCAGGAAGCGATGGGAGAACGGATGACTTGTCACATAGATAACACCTAACGAGGCAAGTGTTCTGGTTATTCTCCTTGGCTGTTAATCTAAAACACCTGGTTATGTAAGATTAGGATATGATGACAAAATAGTGAGCAAACTAACGTTACATGAATTTATAATAAACCGGGCTAAACGTTTATAAGACTACCGCATAAATCGATTGTCTCAACGTCTTCTGCCGACGCAGAGTTGATGAGTGAAGCTTGATTACCATTGTTCCATAAAACACCATCTTAGGGTTACAATTGTTTAATATGTTCGCAAACGACGCGACGATACCAAAGGTCTAACCCGTTGCAGTTACGTGTTCCACGATCGACAATGCCCAAATTATGCTCAAACATTAGGATACAACACTACGGTACCACATTGCTTGCACTGGCCCCTAGGAATATGTTTTGTTTTACTCTGTCTTAAGTTGTGAGCCGTTCTAATGATGTGTGTGTCACATCAAATACATGTAGCTTAGAAGATGACACGAGAGGCAACGTTTTTAGGGTATGGTTGTTCAAAGCAATGAACAGTAGTCCTGTGAGGTGAAAGTTTCGAAAGCAATTCTGCCTCGGGACAAACGTAATCAAGGCATACTTCGAAGGTCAAGTTACACTGTTAGTATATTGGTCTCCCATGTGAGAAAAGTTGAAGAATACGTGCTTTTTTGTGATGATCACAGTAGCGATTTAACTATTGTCCCTTTTTCAGCAAATCATAATTGAATTGACTTGAAAGCCATTTGCTTCTCTATTTTTGGCCGTATGCATCTTGTGCGTTATTACGAAGCAGAGTTTAAAAAGTCACTTCATACGAATGCTAGTTTCCGACTTCCTACAAGGCTATCTAAATAGGCACGTAGTGAGATTTCACAAGCAACTTTCAGAAACGGTGTTTCGTTTATGTTCTATCAAATTACCATTATATCACCGATTAACACTTTTATCAACTTTGTCTCATCAAATATAGAACACAAGCAGCTATAACTATTTATATTTAAATCTCTAGTCCTTCGGTCAACGTTTACTCGGCTGGAACTAACGGAAATCTCTGTTTATGCAAAGAAATCAAAAGACACATGTTGCCGGATGCCAAAGTTGCGTGCTTCCCATTTGGTCACTGAGCATTCTAATTTAAACTGGTAAACAGATAAGAGGACGAATCTAGAACAGAAGTTATAAATCATGGGGTTGAAATCAAGCATAATCATAACTGGCGCAGTAGTATATATTTGGAACACGAATGTGATGGTTAAGTGAACTCATGGTTGGTTTCAAAATATGAGGCTTATGCTTAAGAGGGATGTAGAATAATCGGATGATTGACTGATGCACACAGTGACGGTCCCAACTGTTCAGGAATAACTGAAGTGGTTGACATAACTAGCTAGAAAAGCTGTGTAACAGCTGAAACAAACCTTAGAACCTGGCCGATCGCTAATCAGTAAATCTTACTGTGTTCATAATTGGGTACAGCGTTGATTTTTCCAATTTCCTCATGGTTTTGCTATGTAAGTTTCATATACGTTGAACCTGATCGAACCTTAAAGGGTCAATTGTTCAACATCCCATCAATATATGCTAACAAAGTGATGTATTACACCACTTAAACTTCATTGGTCTGATTAATATATCACATGACAGCTTGCATTTTTCAGCCTGTTTTCTTATATGCTACTACGTCTTGTACTTATTAGATGATAGGTGTTTGTAACCGATAAATCGCAAAAAGTGGTGTCATCCAACAATCTTTATTTTTTACTTTCATGTGCGACTGAATCAAGGGTACAAGCTCCTCCAAATTCCAGTGTATTTATGATCTAGTTCACAATACAATACATTTTTGGTTTTTCACACTGGGCTTCTATTCCGCCATCTACGCATTCCATTGATTGTCAAACCTATTTTGCAATCCTCAAACCCTTAAAGTTGCCGACATTCTCTGTCTACTAAACTGGAATTTCTCTATCACTCATTGTGTTTTAAATATGTCATACCAAAGTCGGCTATAAATAAGCATTCTTTGTATTTTCCAATTCATTGCCTGATGTGAAATCCTGCGGTACACAAAAGAAGAGAACACCTATCTACTTCAACTTCAAAAATCATACTTTTTATGAACACGAACCATCAAATTGTAGCGCGGTCATCCATAAAATTTGAACAAAACTTAATAAAACCTGCATAAATATGTTATTTGTTATGAAAAGAAAAATACCTACCTGATTTGCGAAGATAAATCTTCATCTTTGTCCTTCTGTAGAAATTTAATAGGTTTCAGAATAAATGTCACCCTTGTAAACTGAAGTGTTGGTAGCAAACTCGAAAAAATAGTATGAACTTTAATCAACAATACTTTAAGATACCTTGAAGACACCGTTAGTGGTTCGTTATCGTGATCCAGTACCTGCGAAATTGTCATTGCCCAAGAAGTAATTCACGCGAATCTGCTCAACTACGCAATCACTTTTGATGAGATGCAGTTGGCTAGTCACCATTCAGATGTTGACCATCACTTGCATTCTTCTGTTTTATCACCTCGGAAAATTTCCATTCCGTTGACCAGTGCCGGTCTCATAAATAGATTGATACTGACAAACATTAGTTCGACAACCCAGCAATCTTTGCGTCCCTAATGGAACTGATATGTTACAACTTTGAAAATGGTATCTAGTTCGACTAACAATATTTTTCACTATTCCTAATCTTGATTGTAGTTTGTCTGTCTTTTTCGTCGGGGATGGTCATTCCCTTTACCGTCTATTTAGGCTGGGCACATGAACTAAATTCTGTCTTCTCCGTTCAAAACGGTTCTACCTATCATAGTTTAATTTCAGTTAATCTGTGATGAAAATGAGTCACGATAGTCACTCCAACCTTGAAGGATCTCTTGTATTACATAGGTGAGAAAAGAAAACTCCATAAAATAGCACATCGAAACGAAAAAACAAGATTTTATATCATACTATTGAAGACGCTCAACTGAAAGCAATCTCAGCGCCATTTCTAACGAACAGTTAACTTAGTGCAGAGAAGTGAAACGCCAAAGTCATTTGCGCTCCCATCCCTATGGAAAATGGAGCGTAAACTTTGCCGAAAGATGCGTTAAATTGATCTGTACAGACATTCCGGTTTCTAGAAGCCAGATAGGGGATGGTTAACCAATGCGCGATATTACCAATGAGTAGTTTGGGTGGATAACAGAGTCTAAATGCGAAATTTCCGAGCTCCTGATGAGGCTTTGTAGTTCAGCTGGTAGAATGCTTGCCTTGCTTGAGCATGCCATTCTATCGCTGGTTTGAATTCAGCCTAGGCCCTGATTTCTTGCAATCGAGTTTTGTCTAAATCCATGGTATGTATATTTTTTAATCGCATAAAATGAGCCGTGGAAAATGTGACCTTATATCGATGCTATGTCAACTTACGATAAAGCGGTTTCTCAACCACCACGCTGGATCATGTTCTTCTAGATCATCGGAGCGTTAGTCGACTAGGTGCCATGTCTTCTCACTAGGTATTACTGATAAACGCATGTCCTAAAATTCAGTAGTTGTTGGATTGAATGTCTTCCCAGTTTGTCCCGAACTGTTCAACCCGATCGAGGACAATTTTTCTGGAACAAATCCCACCATGGGTAATTGATTCAAAAAAATGTATTCCTAACAACCCATTCCAAAGTCTAGGAACCTAAATGATTACTTCAGCTAATAAGCGAATGAATTAAGAGACTATTTTGACTAGGTTTGGTTTTGTACCTAATGCTTTTATCTTCATAATTGTCTGAATTGAAGTTTAATCGAATCTTTAAAAAAAAGATTTAATAAACTTTCCTCCTAAGATTTGTTCATACAGGTCAGTCTGCTTGTATGTTAGAACACACTCTATGTCATTAGTTCTTAAAATCAACAAATAACCAGATTGACGCGCTTCCGTTTTATCTATCTTTAAAACTCATATAAGCCCGTCCTGTTGGTTCTCAGTGAACGAAAGTATACGTGAAATCATAGCCGTGCGACAAATCACTTAAGAGAATTGGTGTAGCCAAAGTTATCTACAGTCTGTCCGCTAATGAATGACGACTTACATACATATTAATGACATACAGTAATATGCAATATATAGCTGTGTCTAGCAATAACCTATGGTGACTTACGGAAAAATGAATGACAGGTCACTCGTGACCAACGTTCAGGTGTGTGATAGATACCGTTAGATCCAGACAGAGCAACATGGAGGGGAATGAGGACAACTTCGAAAGTCGAGTCGTGAGTGATCAGCACACTGACGTGATGTGAACATTTTTGTTCATGCAATTTGCGTCATATACATTTACAAGGTCAGCCGTATGAATGTGCGTAAACGCACACGAATGTTATGGAGTGACCGTACGTGTGTAAGCGACCCACTGTGTTACCAAGAGGTAAAGGTTAAGTTTGCTTGCCGTTTTGATCTGGACAGCCATCCTTACTAAGATTTTGTTCATCCGGTCTTAGTTATTTCCAGTAAGACAGCCAAATTCAACCAGGCGAAAATCATTTTAGCTCATACGGCTGTACACCGCATTTATGGCTGTGTATGACTGTCTAGGTAGTTAGTAATTATCTTCCGAGTGTATCGCAAAACTGTCTTCATCATCGGTATTGCTGTCAACCGCATCTGAAAGAAGGGTTTAAGAGAAGATAGTCATCGCCAGACTGTTAATTGTGGCCGACGGCGTATTGTTTTGTAGGGTTTAAGGATTCGTACTAGTACTCAAAAGCTCGATGCGATTTCAATGCCTCTGATGCACTTAGTACTGTTCAGAATGGGAACTTGGTGTCTTACTACATGAGCTTGCAGACTATATTAGCATTCTACTACCAATGCTATAGACTGTCAAACAAGTGACAGCAGATGGGATCTCAAAATAATCTGTGTTTATAAAGCAGGTCGAAAAGCTGGATTTCGCGTTCGAAACCTGCCACGGAATGCAGGATGGTGTCGTTACAGACCTGGAATGAATGTGCGTTGCTGGATGAAAGCGATATCAGATGGTTATGACACCGCAACCACTGATCGCGATGGAACTGAGCCGTTACCACCTTGAGATTTTATCCCTGAACGAGATTCCGCATACAGGTCAAGGGAAGCCACGTGAAGCAGGCACTGGTTACGCCTTATATCTGACTAGTTGTTCGCCATAGGGTATTCAGGAGAACAGTGTATGTTGCGCAGTCCGTGACCACGTCAGTTCATTAGCCTTATGATCCACGTGACATAGATCCCTATTTCAAGTCTAGGCTGTCGCGAGTAGACCGAGATAAAGTGTTTATGATTCAATCATGGATCTAACCTTAGATACAGAAGGCCACTTCAGAAAACCACCTCATTGTAACTAGTCTGACACCTGTCAGTGACCAAATATTTCTTATGGTCAGTAGTAACGTTCATACTGGGTGCCATTCAGTGTTCCAAAAGATGTCCTTGGACCCCACTGTAGTGATGTGGCCGATGAAGATCGTCTAATTCACTCAAATGTTATATTTCAGCTGATTGACACTGACAACCCCTTCCGGCTGGTTGCTAACGGCATCACGATCTGGGCCTACCGACAAAGCGCCCGATACCGTTTGCATGAAAACATGATCATACGATAGTGCGGCGTTCGGAAAGCACACATGATGCGTGAGACTGAACACAGCAAACGGCTTGGGCCTGTCAGTACCGAACTGTCTATTGCCTTGTAAACACATTTGTTATAAGCTGGTTAGCGTCGAAAGCTGGATGTTAGACTGCTAGAACACTCAAAAGAGAGAACTTGCTTCAAATGGGCGGTTGCCTTTTGTTTCAAAGGATCGTTGCATCCTCCATCCCTGACAGTATATGGTAACACTTTCTGAAAATTATCGAGCAGCAACGATTTATATACTATATATCAGCTACAAGAAACGCCTGAGCTAATTCAAAGCCGAATTGTAGTTGATTAATCCGGAGCTGAGATCCCCTTAGAATGTTGTGCTCACGCGAGTATCACTGATATCCAACTACGTATAATGACCGGGTTAATTTCGTAGTTGATTCATGCGCTCACATAATCTCTGAACCTCTACTGCAATGAGGTATCTTGGTTTGGCTGAAATAGAATGGATGTTTCGTTTGACCAGACAAATTCAACGCTGAGTGAATGTGTCACCAAGAAAATTGGGTTATGATTTTTATCTCTTGATGTATGCTGATTCTGTTGAAACATAGGATCCCAGGTGGACAGCCAATTGTTGCTGACTTCATTATAAACTGTCTGTATAGGTTGGCCGCCGGATTGCTTCAGGCGCCAGTTGTTGCTATTTCATGCGTGTGCTTAGATTAAGTCGGTTGAACCTGTCCAAGATCCGGGCCACGTTATAATAGTGGCGCTTGTCTAGGGTAGGTTGAGACATGTGCTGGCATGATGTCCTGAGCCAAAAACCACAGGGCATTGTTGCACTGTGTCCGCAGTGCCATCATTGTTCATCATCAAAAAAAACTCAGGTTAATACAGTTGTTTGATAGCTCAAATCATTTTGTGTGCTTGTGCGAGTTTGTACATGTTCATCTGAAGTCATTTTCCAAATCTGATGGAAATCTTGTTCAAAGAATACCGACATGGTGGACTTAGGACAATCAAATGAGTCAAGAGATTGTGACATACAAACGATGAAATATAAATTCAACTCAAATTGCCGTAGTTATTACAACACAACGCTTGTCTCTGATTTTTCGCATTGTAAGCTTCCGGGCAATTTTTAGGTTTGTGTTTAAGTGTTCGTTCTCCAGAAAGATCTACATCCTGTTCATTCTTAACCTGCTAATTGAAGGAGGCACTCTGGGCATTATCATATCATAGAATAACAAAATCGCATACCTTTTTCGAATCCTTTCTCGATGTACATATCTGTTTAAGCGATGTGTGCACAGAAGCTAAAACCCAACAAACTTGTGCAGCGTATGTGTAAAGGCAACCGAATCAGGTATCGTAGCCGTCAGAAACAGATGGTCTTCTTCAATGTTTAATTACCGCAGCTGACTTATTTAAAGAGTTTGTCCAAAACATTTTGTCACTCAAAGTGGGTGATGTATTTTGACCAATATTAACTGGCTACATTTAGTGTACTTATTTGAATTCTTTCAGTTCATGTAAACGTCAACTTTCAGCGCTGAAGTGATGTTGTATGCAGACGTATGTCAACGAAGTATTGCTAAAAACGAATGTGACCATAATTTTGGATGCGATAATTCGGTTCTACTTTGCAGGATGGCATTGGCGCAATGGTCAACACGAATGCCTCAACAGAATTTCGATCGGAAGAAATAGCGGAACTCCGGTCCAATGAGCCTGTTTGAGAAGGGTCAGCTGAAATATCTGGTCAACTACGATTAGTGTTTTAGTTATATACGACAGAAAAGAAAAAAAACTCCTAGTAAAATAAGTCACTACACAGAGAGAGAGAAAGTTGAAAAGACAAACTAGTAATGGTACATCTAGTGATCGTTGTCCAAACTGATTTCACCGCATCTCCTCTACTGTAGAAATGAAGATAATGAAATATGCAAAAAATTGTATGTGACCACACAGGCTCCAACGGACTATCGCCACCCATCCCGCTGTCTGAATCAGGGCATCTATTATGCCTACACACCATGGATGTTCGGTTCCAATTTCAGGGGAAAATTTTCCCAGAGATCAATGAGGTGGCTATTGGAAGTCCTTTGGATTCAATCCTTACGGATATTTTTGTTTCCCATGTAGGAAGTGAAGTGGAACAACATATCGTGAAGAGTTCGGTTCATCGAAGGTGTGTGGACGACACTATCGTGATCGCCGACAGCAAACAACAGGTCAAGACGCTGGTGATAGAACCGAACTGCGACCATGAGAATATATGATTCATGACAGAGATAAGAAAAGACCACTGTCTGCCGTTTCTAGATATACTGATCCAAGGCATGAGCTGGCAGCGCCGTAAGATGCACGGTCTACCGAAAATCCACTTGGGCAGGACAGTACTTGAGATACTACAGTTTTGGCCGAGTTCAGCATAAACGGGGTTTAGTAAGAACCTTATTCGAGCGAGCTATGAAAATGTGTACAGATGACAAAATCGACGCAGAGTATGGTAATCTTGGCACACTGAAAGCAGGCGGCTACCCACAACGGTGTACAAGGTCAAGAGGCAAGAAGTCCACCTAGCTGAACCAAGAGGTGCTTTCATTTGACTTTAATTCAAGGGCAATGATGTCTGTCCGCTATTGAAAAGTTTATTAGTTTCTGTTGTTGAACAAGTTTTCTACGCTGCTAAAGTAGTTCTCAGTTTTGACACCACCGAAATGCAAACGCCCACCATCAAGAATTAACTACCTCACTCTTTAATCTCACACTGTGTGTGGTAGTATTCGTGTGCGTGCAGTTATACTTACATAGAAGTGACGGAAAGGCAGCTACAAGTCAGGATTGTAGAGCATTTGCCTAAGTGCACATGCAACGGCGTCAGTCAATCATTTGGACGTTATTTGGATGAGACCAGATGTCATCCACACAATGCACCGGCTTCATCCACTGCAAGTTAGGTGCTCCAGACAAATCACGATATTAGCAGTTTGTCAGCATTCTCAATCATCTTCAAGCTTAGAAACAAAGGCTTATTTCACATTGCCAAAGCAAGTTCCATTAGGCGATTGAAGTCACTTTTGTGTACGTAAAAGGAACCGTTGATTAGAAAAGAACACTGTCTCAGTAGTGTTCGTATATTTTTCCATACCTGGACATTTATGCAGTATGTACTTGATAAGATGCAGCGAAATTAGTTCGAATAAAAATCATGTAATATACCACTACGAGCTTGTATTTTCAAGTTCACTTGTGGAGAGCTTGATACAGTGAGTAACTTTTGTTCAGATGGTGTAAGATGAATAGCGTTCAATTTTAATTATTAATTTCTCTTGATAGACAACTGGCCATAAATTACAATTTTGAGTAGAACACGGGCCGCTTAATAATCGGAACTCAAGTTGGGTTTCATAGACTCCATCAGGGATTTTTACTCTAGTTGTCTAAAAACCCATGAAGCTAGAAACTGAACATAACACCTGTTAATAAAGTTAGACCATTGATCAACATTTTCGATAAGTTCTACACCATTTGATCTGCAACATTTTCTTCCAAAGATTGCGACCTGTAAAACAGACAATCCGTCAGAGTCTATCTCACATTTCAATAGACTTAATAGAACGACAGGTTTGATCAATGTTTAGTTGAAAAGCATAAATGTACCATATACTGTAGCTCGGTTCAAATCTTGACGTTTTACCCAATTTCTCTGTGATTAGTTTTTGGCGTCTGCTTTTTAACTCGTGGCTTCAGGTTAACGATAACAGTATACTGTAGATGAGATATATTGCTTGGTTCCGTTCTGACTGTTGGTAGACTGGAAGATTCTAATTCACAGAGAAATGACAGTGAAGGATTTTCAGCTGCTTCATTAAGGGTTGATTTATCTTGTAGCGTGACTCAAAAGCTTGAATCAATGATATAGTAAATTTCATTTATTGAACCTGTTTCTTCCAGTTAGAATTTCCGTGGTCACTTTCAATTACGTATCCGACCGTTGCCTTGGATTTATCGACCTCTGGTATGACCAATACATCTGCCGTTGGAGGTCGTTCAAACGTTTCTGTGAAATCATTTCCAGTTCGGTCAGTGATGTATTATACCTGTTCTCTAACAACATTCAGTGCTGGGCATAGTGAGATCTGACCTTTTGACCTAGAAAACAGCAGGTTTCCTTTGAACGGTCAGACGTTTCTATCTACAATAATTTATTCTTACGTCGCGCACTATGGCTAATTTTATGGACAAGGCCAAATATACTTATGAAATACACGTATACTGTTCACATCGTGACTGAGCGGTAAGGATTTATTGGCCTAGATTAACATAGTTTTCCGCATTGATGCCTGACTTTTTCACTATTCATTATGTATTCATTATGTAAATTTTCGTCTTAATTGGGTTAAAAATGGTGTTGACCAAATTACTGGGATAGTTTATCAATGTTCCGTAGTTGTGGTTAGTAAGAGCCAAACTACACCTGTCACTTGTGACATACATCTGCATATCATTGGCTAATTTCACTGAGTGTATTGCTCGGGAATTAACGCCCAAGTGACGAGTGATTCTGAGTCAAAACGTTATGATTCTGAATGTGCTATGAGGCAGTACTTAAAAGCCGCTGGAAAAGAGAATATTTCTAGCATTTACAACAACGCGTCTGATATACCACAAGAAATTGTAGTATCTTTCAAAACGTTCGCCAAAGGCTTATGTTTAGGCGAGAAATTAACCGCCCATCTTCAAGTTAGTTTTTATTACTCACCTCAGAATCAGCAAAGTTAGTAGGATAATGTAGATATCTGGATCACCTTTAGGTTTGTCTGAGTGTATCAGAAAACAATAGTGTAGCGAACTAGCTGGTTTTCGGTTATTCGTCATCAGGCTAATTACATAACAATTGATAAGAAACAGAGTTTTCAGGGCGAAACGGACAAAAATAAGTAGCTAGTTTGGGTGAGGTCAGACACGTCATCGGCAGACATGAAAACAACGTTTTGGTACGATTGCGTCATCATTATGACGCCACTGGAACCATGACGGTTTGATCGGTCATGGTGTGTGTGGTTGGCCATGACAACTTCAACGTTTGAACAAAGCGCTTTTGTGCGGACAAGGGAGTGCTTTGCTTGAACAAGATAGATCAGCTACAGAATGGGAGATCAACTTCCACGAAAAACAAGATCACCAAAGAAATAGCACTTTCTAGTTTAATTAAAAGTTCAACTATACAGTCAGCACCACAAAAAGCCGTCTTAATGACTTTCAGACAAACGCAAAAATTGTCATTTATGATGAATGTTTACCGCGGGTACAAGTAATTTCATAAATAATGTTTGATCCGGGGAGTGTAAGTACCGGTTCTGTTCTTGGAGTAGATGGAATGAAGGTTGTTCGATACAGCACGATGCGTTTTGCAATCCCTTGGCCTAACAATGAGGTCACTACACATTCGGATCTAGGAGTGCCTCGTCAAATGGCTTCCGCAGGTCATGAGTGGAACTGTGAAGATTGTAATTATAAAAAGCCTGTAGGAATTTTGCCATCGAATAGACTGTGTTAAAGCATTCTGTACTATCTGTCAGACAATTAATAAACACGCGTTGGTGCTTTTAGCAAAACGCCTGCTACACACCGTATGAAACCAGCATGATGCGTTGTGAAATAGGTGGTAACGAATCTATCGCTGCCGTGGTAACACTTTGCGTTGATCTAATTCTCTTTCCATTTTTCTTTCTTTTTTTCTTATTATTGAGTTCCACTTTACGTTCACATCCGTATCTAACATAATTACATTCAATTATATGACTAAATAATGACTGATCATTTCAAACATTTCGCCCGTAGGCTTTCATACGCCCACATGTTTTTACATCATTTCGCGTATGTGATTGGAAAGAGCGAATGAAATGATGTGTGTGCAATCATCATACATGACGATGGTTGGGTTCTTCACGTGTAATCGGGGACAACATTGTTTCAAGTTTCAATTTCTGCAAAAATGTTGACGGTTTCCAACTTAGAGATGCCTGAGGTTGATAGAACATCATGCTTTTGAGCTACCGACCTTATACTGTTACAGTCGGTTAGAAAGATGTAAATTTGAATCTAGTGTGCGTTACAGCTTTTTAATATTTTTACTTTTGAAGGCAGAAACTTTTTAACAAATGAATTACCAGTAATAAACCGATATTAGTTCGCGCGTCTCATGGTTACACTAAAAGTCCTAGCTTTGGTTATTTCCGACATA
>JTDE01000041.1:243859-263004 GCA_014338405.1 Paragonimus skrjabini miyazakii
ACAATTTTTCTCATCGATTCAGCATCGCGAGTTCACTTCTTGGATTCAAACTGACACGGATACTTCAGCCTGTTGATAAAGTGTTTGATTACCACAAAACGAACACATTATTCTGGTAACTGTTTGAACGTCTGGTATCGATCACCGTTGCTATTAACAATTTTTCTCATCGATTCAGCATCGCGAGTTCACTTCTTGGATTCAAACTGACACGGATACTTCAGCCTGTTGATAAAGTGTTTGATTACCACCTTCCTGTCAAACTAGCATTCGATTTCCTTCCGACTGCCAAGCCGTTTTAAAACAGGAATTGGAAATCCAACTTCGAAAAACGAAATATTCAGTTTTAACAGAAGTTACACGAATTATGCACGTAAACCCGAGTAAGCGAGTATTTAAGACGTGATACTTGGTAATATTTCCTTAAGTCTTGGGCATCTTTTGAAATATGAGACCTGCATGCTGTTAATCGTAATTCACTATATACAACCAAAGTTGACAGACTATTTATTTTGGTCTGCTCGGCTAATCATTGTACATTATACAATTAGACGTTTTTGTCAGCTTGGTCGAATCAAATAATTTATTTCTGTTTGTGCCTACGAAATATAAGTTATTCGTAAGTTATGTGAGTTTTGAGCACCAAGAGAATGTAGCACAAATCGTGTATTGTTACACAGTGGAGGTCTAAATAATCAAACAGTTTTCGACTAGCAGTGATGGAGTTGGGTACAACTGGAACACATTCTGAAGTATCAATCTCTTACTTGATCCGTCGTATTTGAAATTCAATAGACTAGTAGATTTCAAAGCAAGGAAGGACTATGACTGTTCAGCAATCAGAGTGTTGGGCATGCTATTTTGAAACGTGTAGGACGAAAGCTAATAGGGCGCATTAGTTAGCGATTCCAAGCTACTATGAATCGATTGAACAAGATAAGACATCCGAATGATAAAACCGTAGGATGATTACAACGTTAACACTTACTACGATGGCGAGTTAGTTTAAACCATTATTACACTTCCGATGGGCTCAAAACCCTTCTGAGGAAAACAGGTGTTGTAAGTATGCGAAACGGCCCCAGGTTAATGAACAGGACAGAACTCGTTTACAATGTACATTCACTGAACACATTCGTTTTATTTTGTTATTCAGAGTAATCAACCGGACGCTGATGAAAAGATTTTCGTTTTTAATGTCTTTTCGCTTTATACAGTTATTTCTGTGGACGCTTATTAATGACTGCTAACAATTGTTGAGAAGTTTAGTCGTTATAATTTGAGCATCATCCAAAACTAATCGCAGCTTTTCCATTCACATAGATCTTCTGGAGAGCTCCCCAAGTGGAAAGCATTATACTCGACTTTTACTTTTCTTATAGCTCGTTAAGAGCATACAAATTTGCCTCGGCTTTTCTCAGTTTATATCGACCAACCTTCCTATTACTTACCCCCAATCAATGTTCTAACTTGAGTTTCTATCATATCAGACCGCAGCGCCTGCATTCAAGTGGACATTCCATTCATCTCCTTTAGAAAAGGAACACTAGATTCGAGTTTTATTTTTGGTATACCTCGTTAAAAGTGCGTAACCTCGCTACTGCCGGGATTGAAACTCCGTCCAGGCTTTCATGAGGCAAACGTCGTGGTTACTGCACAATTGACAGAACATCAGACGACGAAATTGTTGCCCAGCCGGTTCATTTAGATCGGAGAGTTTGACCTGTCTTCAAAGTCAATCGCGGGATTATAGGTTGGAGTTAACAGGACAGTGACTGCGTCCCCTCTGAAGGCGGTCGAGTGGTCTGAGCGTTACTCACAAGCGTATGTGGTGTGTGATAATTTATTCTTGCCTAATGCGAAGTTCATGGTACAGTGATTAACACGGTCGACTTATGAGTACGTGGCCTGAGTTCTAGTCCTGACCTAGGTAAGGATATGCACTTCTGACGAGCCCTAAGTGGAATGAAACTTGGGTGTTGTGCTCTTTTTTTCAATGAGCTGATTGAAGTCCGCACGGGAATGCAACAGCTGCGATTAACTGTGTGCGACGTTCAACTCATGTTTATCATTGGCATTAATACTAGTAGTGACAATAATGTTTGCCAAGTCGATCTACTTCTAGTAGTGTTTTTTGAAGTAGTGGTTAATAGTCTGACGACAGAAAGGTCCTGAAACTTGCACAGCTCTACTCACTCCTTTGATCCTTTCTCTCGTGATCTTACTCAAGTTTTTCGTAATTCTAAAGTTATTATTGGTACGTTTGTCCTATGGGAATGTTTCCAGGTGTCTAAACAATGCAGATTGTTCCAGTCTAAGAATACAAGTTTACAAATAATGCGCTCTCCATTTTACATAATCATAGGGACTATAGTCTGTAAGTAAGCCTGCTCATATCTATTTGGCCAGCGTACATGTAAAGGACTTTTACAGTATGTCAACTTAGCATCAGCACACCATGTTTTCGCGTTTGCAATTGTTGTCGTACGTTATTTTTGACCTATAAAACATTGCGTAAGCAATCTTTCCCCAATATGTGTGAAGTTTACACGTTTTCCGGGTTTTCCAATCAATACCGCTTTAATCCAAGTGTATTTGATGGGGATGAAAGCCGAGGAATCGGCATGCGTTGACTCACTAAGGTTATTAAGAACTGTACGCTAAAACTTAATGTGGATTATACCTTGGATTGTTATATTTATAGAACACAAAGCAGTGAGGTTATTTCTTCAGGCATTGAACATCATTGTTAAAAGCGTGGATGCCTGCAAAGTCGAGATATTTGATATTCGTATTTATCCAATAGGCCTGAAGTTCCAGGTGTTGAGGCCGAGGAATTTTTTACAACGTGCTGACTAAAACCAGTGTGAACCGATCCGGAAAACCAGCTTAGTTACATTGCCGACCGTCTTTTCACAAAACTATAGAAGCCCTTAGGAGCGTACTTACTAAATAGTTGTGATCTAAATAGGCACTACTGAGCCTTAGATAGTCAATCAGGTAACACTCGTTTATTTAATTCGTACCAGCGAACAGTAAACAGTAAAAATACTCAGTTTTAAATGTCTCCTGGTACACCATCGGTTGACTAACTACTCTAAGGGTACGCTCTGGGACAATTAGTCCTGTGCATAAAATCGACGTCAACATTTATCATACGAAGCATCATTTTTCTACAGCTCACAGGTAACCGTGTGCAGTGATTACGAAATTGAAAATCAAAATCATAGAAACTGTACGAAATCCTGACTGATTGTTCGAAATAGGTTGTTTATTGCTGTATACCACGATTAGACTCATTATCGGTTTGGAGAACTGCTTAGCGCAGGAACATGTTATTAACGGTGTCTGGGTTGCATCCGAACAGTTGTTAGTCTCCATAATTAGTCGTGCTTTATCTGTTCTGCTAATTTTGTAATCTTCTATTTCTACAATCTTCTTGGTTGCTAGTTTGGCGAAGGGTAATTCAAACTATAGTACCATGTGGGAACGTTCAAGATTGCTCATGTATAAAAACTACTCGTGACATCCTGGTTTGTCAGTCATAATCGACATTCCTTGCGTTATATTTGACGGACGTCAATGACGGACCTCAAAAAAGTATTAACACGTATCAATTGAACGATACAATGTGCTGTTAACCGAATTACTGCTTTCAGCGTAACTCTTTTGGGAGCCAAGATATTTGATACTAAATGTGTTCATTGTATACGTTAGAAAATGAACTCGAATTCATAAAAAACATACTTCCTGATAATCGCTACACGGAACGACTTATCGCCAGAAATATATACAGAATATCACCTAAACCTGAAGTACATAACGTAAAAAAGAAGTTTATGTTTATTTGAGTGTCTTTCAAAGATGACAGTGCCGCAGAATGGCTGACAAATAGGCTCAGCTAGATAATCCACAGGACCTATACTACAGCTGAACTCCGTACTCAATTCTCCACAACTCCAGCTCTCAGGTTTTATAACAAGGATATATTGACAGTTCAGACTTCATCTATGTGTGTCTACTTATTTACTTATTGCTGTGGAGTAAGTTATATCGGTCGAACGTCAACACCGTTTTCAAAGTGAATCCGAGAACACCATCCACGGTAGTTGGGACACGGAAAATCACGGTCGGTCAATAGTGCTATCCTCGCTTGTCTGGTTGAAAGCGAGTACCACTGAACAAGCCTTCAAATTGGTAGATCGCTTGCCAGGTAACCCATCAAAAGCTGCTTGAACTAGAACACTTTGCTGTTGAGGCTATTGGAATTAGGCTGCTTGAACCGGTATTACGTCATCCAAAACGGGCTGTCCCAGTGCTGTACTTACCATGATCACAGATCCATCGGATCGATAGCCAAAGTGCGCGGTCAAACCAATGGATAAGCATGACGCAACCGACAAATCAAGCCATCGCCAATTGACTGACCAGTGACCTAGTTTCTCTGCAACAAATCTGATGAATATCTCGGTCTAACTCTATTAATTCCTTACATAATTGTATCGGCCTGAGGATGAATTATCGAAAATATATGTTCGCCTATAATTCTTCATCCTCATTATCGTAATGGACATATTTGAAACGCTAAAGAAATAAGCCATAAGTAGGCCAGTTTGTGTAGTTGAATCCTATTTTATAGCCCAGTAAATTTTGCTCTTCTCAAAACACTAAAAGTAACATGATTCAATCGTACAAAGTGAACCAACTGAACTGATAAGAGGTCAAAAAGTGAACTGTAATCAAAAGCGTGAAACTTTTCGTTTTTACATAAACATTCGTTAGTGCTCATTTCTAACTGTTCGCATTCAAGACGAGGTAATGCATAAAATGAAAGTCAAAACCATTGCTTCCTTCCTTGATATCGGCGTGCATTTTGAGGTGATTGATGAGGCGTGATGACCGACATTATTGTGAAGTAAATTTTCAGTTCTTGAACTGAAAATAAACGATGTTATGACGAACAGTTTCTTTTCGAATATTCAGGAAGGGGACATGGAACGGTCAGCTTACTCAATTTTCGATCATTTTTCGTGTCAGACGGAGGTAATCGTGTGAATAATTGATCTTGATTTTGTTCGTTTGACAATCCCGACAATATAAAATGTTAGGTAATTGGATGGATGGTGAACAACCGAAAACAGACTGCTCGCCAAAACATCTTTTACTTCTAGCGAACTCTTGGGGTTGTTTGGTAGTTAGAAACAATCCAAGTTCTTGAACTAACAACTTAAACGATTGTAGTCAAAGGCAGGTTTTTTAAACCCACATTCGAGCGGTTGTCATCGATTAAATGCTGTGAGTTCTACATTCTGCAGTGCATTTATAAGAGTATATCACTGGATTAGCAACCCGATACTTAGTTGATGATGTGCCGCTGGAGGTGTGGTAGACTGTGTACAAGGCGGTAGTCTGCAGCCTTCCAGTACGTCATGAACCTGTTTGGACATGTTTGTTTGTGTCTGGTTTAAAGTGTGTTTAGTATTCTGCTGCACCGAAACGGATTTTTTCTGATTACGATGTATGGTAAGGAAGGTTGATGACGGGCACAGTTTATTGTTGCAAGATTGACGAAATATGTAGGTCGGCCACGTTTGAGCAACAGATAAGTAATAAGTTGATACGAATAGGAAAAACATTAGCTCTATTTCATTTACCATGCACTACGGTAGAGCAGGTACAATCCAACCATCAAACGACAGGAAAACAGACTAAATTATGGAAATAGTTTTAAATCGATGCGTCTGTACTGTTAAGAGGAACGATCGAATGTCGGTGTGTTCTCATCCAGAACAACCATATAGGAGAACAGAGATTAAAAAGCTTGGAAACTAAAGGTTATGTAACAACTGGGAATCGACAAAACTCATTCATATCCGATTTAACGGGGTGGGCTCCACATATGTTGACACCACTGGAAAGCGGGAGTTGCTGGACGATAGGAAAACTTGAGCTTGTCAGTAGTGGCAACCAGTGGTTGGTTCACTGGTTTGTTCCACGTTACTAACAATATTTTTGATTATCACAAAACCATAACACTATGGGATGATAAGGTATTGAACAATGATGTCAAACCTTAATGATTTCCAAGGGAAGTTTCAAACTTTAAAATCATCAAGACAGTTTAATCAGACTGGTGATTTGCGGGTGTTACCAAACACTGTCCTGATATACGATTAAAAAAACGCAATCTGTTCCTGTTTTGCTTTTGAAAGGTGCCGATTGTTGGAGGACAGCTCAGAAAGCTCGGAATGCTAAAACGGGCTTCTCCAAACTATATTGATTTAATGTATTCATGTATTGCGCAGCATGCTGGAAACGCTGCTTGCTAAAGCGTCCCTGACGATTTAGGACGAACTGCTCCGTAACGCATACTCGGCAATTCCGGTGACGTTTATTCAGGCGGCCAAATTAACGGGATTATTATTCAGGTTCAAGGCAAAAATTCGATCGAAAGGATTGGAACTTATACGGTACTGTTTAATAGACTTACAATAAAAGTACCGTTTCACGGTGGATGCGAATCAACCGGATACACAAGTTATCTAGCGGGAAAGCTTTCAAAATTGAGCGGTCAAACACGAATCAGCAAATAGTCACCGGTTATCAGAAAATGAACTTATTAAAACGCAGATGAAATCACAGCGTGGCAAACAAAACCAAGCATGAACGTTTTAGTAGGTAAGCAATGGTAGTTATAAAAAAGAAGAAAACAGTTGTTTTAATAGCAGTTATGTTACAAGATTCACCACGAATTTTTACTGTACACAGAAAAGATAAACCTGAGATCAGGTTTTTACAAACAAACCAAACATACCTCAAGGAATTCATCGTTCCGCAACAAACCAAACATATGATGACAAACATCCCAGACGAACTTCCGAAAATCCAAAATTCCCACTTGCCTGTTCTATTATCCCTTTGCGTGAGTAAAGTGTCATCAGGAGAATGAAAAGTGTTTATCGAATGTGCTGGTTAATTTGATTGGAATGCAGATGTTTGTCTTATTTCTAAACTCAAACGGCTGTTTTAAAAGATTGGTAACAATTACTAAGAGGCTGTGTATACATACCTCAAAATGTGTAAAAGTTATGTTTTACGGTCAGCTTTATAATCAGTTAAAATTGTGCATTCAAACAAATTTGCACTCGGACAGTAATCGTTAAAGTATCTAGGGGATACTTTGTTACGTAATGTCTAATGCTCTTCCTAGCACAGAAGTGTTTCGAAGGAAACCGAAAATTCACCTTCTCTATGGTTTGTTTGAAAGCCCTCCCCATAATTTGTCATCTCCTCTAAAATTGTTTAATGCAGAAAGTATTTCCACATTGGTGATATCATTCTCTTATTGTATCTGGTTTTCTCCTATTTAATGTTGCTGGCCTGCTATAGCGACATTACGATCGTATGGTTTGCCACCCTTAGTGTAATTTGAAGGCAGGCAAACAGTCTGTCGATCAAATCCTTCGTCATATCAGTCCTTCTCACTTCAAGATAAAAACTAAACATCCTTCTACTTCTCAAAAGATATGCATACATATGCCCCTGAATGGTCTTTGCCAAGTCTTTAGTTTTTGGCCTATCTTCTCCCTACCCATAGGGTGAGCTAATTTCGTAACTCATTAGATCTGTATTCACGTTGTTTTTATATCAGTGTGTATTTCACTTCGAATGTTGTAACCTGTTCTCCCACTACTCCTGAATATGTGACAGTGTCAGTAGCTGGAAAATCACAAGTTGCCATAGGGCTTAACCGTTTATGTTCATCTTATTGGTGTGCTGTATAAGTCGAACTGGGAATTTGTAGTACGTTCACCCTAAAGCAAAGATGTGTTGGGAACCAAGCTAGATGCCAGTGGACTGCGTTGATTAAAATCAGTCATGACACCGATAAGTCACGATTTGATCTCATCTGCATTTAATTCAGAGCAGATTACAATTTCTGGCCCAAACAGAGCCATATGGTATTTTACCGACACGTAGTTTTGCTCTGACGAACAAATGATCCATTTCAAATTCATGCCGCGGAAATACAATATGTGGATTGCGCAAAACATCCTTATGGTACGTAATTCACAAATAAAAAAATATTTGTTCCTCTTATGGCAAATAGGATACAGTATGTGAGCAGGTTGTCTGCTTCAAATTATAAGTTCTAAGAATTTTATGAGCACGACCCATAACCACGTTTCACTTAAAGTTCTGACCACAATCCAAATAGACAGTATTAGCTGTATATGGATTTCCTCTTGATGTAAACTCGCCAAACACAAATGTTCCGTTGGTGCAGACAATCAGATAGAATAATCAGAAATCATGTTCAAATAGCTAAAATCATACGTTAAAAAATGACTTTTGTGGTGCGCACTCAATGCTTACTTCTCGTTCAACGACGAGCTGCACCTACAACCGGACGGGGTAGCAACCGGATTCACTTTAGGTCTATTGCTTGGAGACGTATTTATGGGTAAACTGGATTCCCAACTTAAATCGACCACTTAGGGTCTTTACATGTACCGTCGATATGTTTTTGATATATTTCTTGTTATACAACCACAAGATGTGCTAATAACTATCCTTCAGGTTTTCATTGAAGCACTCATTTTGCTGGGCTCCATCTCAGACGTCGAACTGATGACACGTCGAAGATGTACATTGAGCAAGTCAGTATATCGTGTACCTAAATGGTGGAGTTATTACAGCAACTTCAACAGCCTTGTTCTTCTAAAACAGAAACGAAGTGTAGCCCACTGACTGGCAATTAGAGTAATGAAGATTTGTTCATATGACGCGGTGAAAGACTGAAAACAATTCAAAAGTTACTGATAGAAAACCGTTACCTACAGCTATTCGTTACTATAAATATTACGGTCAGACTTCCACATGAGAAAATGCCCATAGCTGGAAGAAAAACGGTATTTATAGAACCCCAGTTTTTAAAGAGCTACTCTGCCAGATCAGTTTAACCGTTGTAACTACCGGTCACTTAAACGTTTCCTTTCAGCGATAACCTTAAGAAGTTGGTTCACAACAGTGTCGATGTTACAACTGCGCCGGAAAGACAGCCTACCAGTCCACGATCAGTCAATGCTTGTGGATTCAATTTCATACTGCTGTTGTACTAAAGAACATGTTGGTTGTTCGTCTAGGCGCTTGTCAAGAAGGATCAAGGAATATCATCTATTTTGGACCGGAAGAGGTTGTCGTGAATCGATTACTAGCACCACCGTCAAACACCTTGTCGGCATCAACCACTACGTGGACATCACCAAATCATGTTTGGTTGTCTACAAAGTTGCTAACACAGTTTATACCTAGTCCTCCGCGTCTTTAGGTGACTGTCAAGTTGGTTGCTGTCAGATGACGCAACCCCAATACGTGCTCCCAAAGAAATTTATTCAGTCCTTGCAATTTCTGTGGCCTTATCTCACTCAGACCCATTTTAACTACAGGCAAACATTTTACCCTGACCGTGTGAGGTAACATACAGTCAACGTGCGGTCTGAGTTTAACCAGTTATTTTGTGGAGTCCGATAGCATCGTTTATTGTTACTCATTGACAGCCACTAAATGGTTTTTGTGGTTTGTCTCATATGTCTTGATGAAACGTTTGTAATTGTATTGACTTCAGAAAAAATTATCGGAAACAATTGTTTGCTACATTGTTAGTTATGAACTATTTAGATTTAATAGAAACGGTTCTAGGAAAAATATATTTGTGACGTTCTACCGAAACTATTGGCATAGGATAAATGTCATGTTATTTACTCTGTTCTTTGTGTAGGATCAACAGGCTTCCAGATATTCGATTCCTGCGTTGTTACCATTAGTCGACACATAGACACATAGAGGATAAGTTATTTTCAAAACTTTTCAGAAATCAGACCCAAACAACAACACGGTAAGAAGTTGGGAAGCAGACAAAATTATTCACAATCCATTTATCAGACAAAATTATCTTATCCCATTAATTCGTTGTGTGGAAACCTATTCACAACTGTAATATTAGTCCGTTATTTCTGTTTGGCGATTTCAAATCCAGCAACAGTTTTATGTGTTACTGTGCAGTCAGTTCAGACGGTTTGGATGCGTCATTACACTAAACAGTATTTGTTTCAAATGTATCCACTACCCAAAAAGAAATACCTCCTTTTGTCGGCCAGTCACCTATAGCTGTATATCAATATACAAATTATTCAGCTATCTGACTTCAACGTGTAAATCACCTTTATATAAATCTGTTACTTGAATATGTAGCCATTCAAGTTAGGTAAATCGTTAAGCCATGGGCAAAGTAATCCAAGGACTAATCAGACGGAATACTTCTTCGGAAGGTGAACATTACAAATTGGAACAATCATCGGAGATATACAGCGTTTGTTGAAGGAGACTTCGAAAGTCCAACACACTCGGTGCAGATTTGTTAATCTACGACCTGAAAAAATCCGTATCAACCATTTGCATTCCTTATTTTTCCGACTACCTCACCCACCCCGTTTTGTTTTGTCGAACTAATGTGTCAGTGAATGTTCGCGGCGCGAGTAGCCATTCTTGTCCTGGTCTACTGGCATGACGATTCACCTTTGGCCTTATTGGTCCTGTTGAGAAACTATTGATTTTACCGGATGAGACTGTCGTCGCGAACGATTGAGGTTTGCTTTTGGTAATTATTAATGCATTTCCTCAGTAGTACCGTAGAAATTGTTGGATCCAGTCTTGTTTTCATTTTGGGGATCCGTTTTTGGGCCACGCGTAATTCAGCGATCAGACGTGGATCGTTACACTCGGCTACGTCTCCCATCGGAAGGAAGAGACCCTGGTCAGTAGTTTGATATATATGCGCAGATGTCAGCTATGAAACATAATATATGTAGATTTACGACGAACATTCGCAAGGAACACCTATCTCATGAATTTTATTGACAGGTCATTAGAACTTACAGCAACGGGAGATGAACTCCCATCTGTTGTAAGTTAATGGGTTTACATAACACTAGACTAAAGCGATGGAGCGGTAACGCAATAGAAAGAGCCTAAAACGCAACACAACTGCGAACCTCGTTCAGATCCAACTCGGTAGTTTACGCTGTCTAAATGTGTAACCTCATTTTATGTTTAATCATTCTCATGATCTTGTGGAGGGCGTTACGTCGGTGGTACATTCCAGCGCCTTCCTCACAGGATACGTGAATACCGCCCCACATGACTGACTAAAGGCACAGGGAAGATCATTTTAAGTGCAATTCTGAGGCACGTCGTTGAGTCAAGACAACAAGTCTCACCAGAAGTGGCTTTCCAGCACGTGTGCCGATTATGTAGTTGTCATTGTAAAATGGCAACATAGTGAGGAAGAAATGCGTGTTCATGTATAGGAGGATACTAGGGCAAAGAACTTCAAGAGTTTGAAAGAATTTCTTGCGAAAACACAAAATGAAGATAGCTTTGCCCATCGCTTTACTTCGGAGTTGCATCGACCGTGATTGTTGTCTGATGCCCTCAGTAGCGATCCGAAAATACTGATTGGGGTCAACGTTGTAACCCGCGTCTGCCAGATGTTCTACAGTAAAGCCGGTTATTCATTTTCTGACTCACCCTGCAGACCATGCTAGGTGATGTACCTTTATCCATCTACCATGCGTCCAATACAATCCATTAAATACCAACAGCAGAAATATCACACAACCCTGCTTCAGGCGGAGAAAAACATTGACTGTCATCTAAGGAGATAGTGTGCACACACCGCTGGGTCACTGACGTAATGTTGCGGCCGAGAATGTTCTCAACAGTGAGTTATAAAATGGAGGATTAGAAAACCCCGCTGCCAAGTCGCCTCTAGATGGCAGGCCGATAAATATAGGTTTCCTATCCCATCACGTAACCCAACGATGAGGTGATCGTTCTGCCGTGTTTTAAACAATATATCTTTTAGGACAGCCATTTAAAAATCTGAACAAAATTCTGATTGTTGGCGGTTTACGAAGCAGATTTTCTTTGTCATAGTTTTAAAGTAGTGGATGGGATCAACGATTTGCTCCAAAGTCGTAAAGCTATTGAAAATGCCTTGTTCATGTCAGTTTCTTATAGGTAAATCTCTTCAACTAACCATGTTCTCGTCTGACTGGGATAACTTCAGCGAAACACTGCGGGTGGTTCATTTTCACTTCTGAAGTGAACTGTTTAGACGAATGAGCCGTACTAAGCTCAGTTAGAACATTATTAACTTCCTCCAAGTCCCAGATATCCCGAATTTGCCGTCGAAGTAAAGGCGTTAGAAATAGAGGCTACTGATCGAACTCTCCAGCTATCTGCATTCAAGCCTGATAACTAATAGATCGGCTGTGAAAAGAACAAGAGAGAATCATTGTCCATTTGTAATCCCGTTTTATGCACGTTGTAATTAACATCTATTCAAAATTTCACAAGAATCTATGTTTGACGAATGATTTTTACTCTATGCATTTAATGGATGATTTACAGATATTATTCAACGGTAAACATGCTACTTGGTTTGAGCAAGTATCCTCATGACCCACAGTTTCATTTTGGTGATTCTGCGTTGCTCGATAAGTCGTCTTGACCCACTAGTAACCCACAAAGAAAAGCATCGCGCTGCAAGAAGATTTTTAGTGTAGATAAGAAAACCTGGTCAAATTGTATACTATAAATGATTCACATGTGTAATCACCAGTGAAGCGTTCCAGTGTCCAAACAGAGGAAATGCAATGCTCTGTTCGTATGAGTGAACCCATTAAATTTTATTCATTTCAATTAAATGTTTATCTAGCTTAAGTGCTCTCGTCTTTCTTAGTTTACGGAAGTGTATTCTCGTTAAACACCTCAAAATCCGCAAGTCTGTTAATTTGAAAAACCTGCTTAGCTGTTACCATCCTGTTTGTCAAGAACTAAATCTAATCTCTAATATAACTATGTACATGCCTGTATAAAATCAAGTCATCGTAACAATATGCTATAGGTGCCCTGTGAGCTAAATTGTGAATTCGCTCCTGTTGATAGCTACGCTGCTAAATCACATCTAACATGATCTATCAGTAGTGTTAGATTTTATGCACATGCTTTAAAAGTAAACCGGATTTGGTTTAGTTTTCTGTTGGTGAATCGACTACGTAAAGGTACAGAATTCACCTCCTGAGCTTCGTAAAACGGACTCTGACCGGACCAATTTACATTGTTCAGCATGTATGTGCATGAATATGAATCGTGCGATAGACCGAAGATCCAGTCTACTAAAGTACTAGTAGACGTGGACACCGGCTGTTAGTGCACCCAGCCAGAGGACACCATGAAGGTTGGACGCAGACACTTTGGTAGCCTACTAAACCGTCCTGCTACCGTTGGTTGAGTGACCGTGAACAGCCTGCCGCAACAGTCCATCAAGCCTTCACTTTCTCTCACCCAGGAGTTACTAGAATTGCAGAGAGCGACTGGTCAACTTCGTAACGGGAAGCCTGCTGGTGAGGATGGATTGCCAGGTGAGATTCTGAAGAATGGCGGGTCGGCGATGGAACGTACACACTCCATCTGGGGCACGAGGTAATGTCACAAGATATTAAGGGTGCTGTGTTAGTACCTTTGTTTAAAGGTAAGGGTAACAAGCAGTGCCTCGATAGCTATCGGAGCATAAGTCTGCTCAGCTGCGTAGGCAAGGCACTTGCCAGAATCCTACAGAACCGGCTGAATACGGATGTCTTGGGGGTTAATGTTACTGAGGAGCAATGTGGATTCCGGGCGAGTCGGAGTACGATCGACCTGGTATTCTCTGCTCGACAGTTTCAAGAGAAATGCCAGGAAGGGAACCAGCCCCTGTATGCCCTCTTCGTAGATTTCACCAAGGCGTTCGATTCCGTGAGCCGTGAGGCGCTTTGGACGGTGCTTTGTAAGTTTGGATGTCCAGGTAAGCTCGTCAACTTGATTAGATTGTTGCATGTTGGCATGAGGGCGAAGGTGCACTCGTGTGGATCCACTTCTGATGATTTTGACATTGTCACTGGCGCGAAGCAGAGTTGTGTCCTGGCTTCATCCCTATTCAGTTTATATTTGACTTCCATGCTAACAGTTGCTTTCCAGGACTCTGGAAGGAAGGTGTTGAGGTAGAGTACCGGACAGATGCGCACCTACTGAATATTCGATGTTTGGGTCCCCCAACCCGGTTACAAACCTCAACGGTACGCATGTTTCTGTTCGCTGGTGACAGCACGTTGTTTGCACACAGCGAAAACGAACTACAGCGACTGGCCACGGATTTCGCGACCGCGGCATCCAAGTTTGGACTGGATATCAACACAGGTAAGACATTTTCTTCCTTTCTGACTTCTTCGGGCGGAGGTGCTATCTGTGCACCTTCGCCCCAAATCCGTGTTAATGGAAATGTTGTCAGCAGCTGCGCGGATTTTTGCCACTTGGGTAGCGATCTGTTCATCGATCTGTCCGTGAACCGCGAATTAGGAGCTCGTGTGGCAAAGGATATTACTACTTTCGGACGTCTTGAAAGACGTGTTTGGAAAAACCACAGCCTGAAGCCAAGCACGAAGCTCTTCGTCTACCGTTCAATAGCGCTGTCTATACTGCTGTGAGGCAGTGAAAAGTGGACATTGTACCAGCTGAACGTGCACTATCTGAGCCGCTTTCAGTTGTAATGTCTAACACTCTTCTTGAGTATTCGGTAGTTGGACATGATTCCGAATACTGAGGTACTGCGGCGAGCAGACCTGAACGGGGTGGAATGCCTGCTAATGCTAAATCAGCTGCATTGGTTAGGTCCCATCCTTCGGATGGGAGATGGCCGTATTCCCAAACACCTATTGTAAGATAGGGTGAAATCAGATAAGTGAGATCCAGGTAATCTAAAGCTGAGAATTATGCGGATAAGTATTTCATTTCGTAATACTGATGTTAGATCTTTAGTGGACTTAGCATTGAACCGGACTGTTTGGAGGAATACGATCTGGACAGGTATCCCAAGGTTTGATAGATGACATTTGTGCGGCCGTGAATTGAAGCACGTGGTACATAAATGAACGACCTCTGCCATAGGTCGTGGTGACAAGACTATATGTCGTTGCGATGTGTGCGACCGCGAGTGTGCTGGCCGTTTGGGATTAGTTGTTCACCAGTCTACTCATAGTGCACCGTCGGCAAATAGGCGACGAGTACGTTAGGCTCAGGTATGTCATATCAGTATATCTATTCTACTTTTGTTAACCATTGCATCGACCAAGACTACAGTCGTCGGGCAACCGATCCACCCCCTTTTCAGAAAATTCTACCCACTATTTTCTTGGGCTTTGTTGGTATATTAAATAATGAATCGTTTGCCTGGTCATTTTGTAGTTCAACTTTGAATTTTTTGTCAATTTTATCCTCTCTTGAATGCACTAACATGCAATCATATATTGAAATGCTTCTTGTATTACATTTCATACATCTTTCTTCCTAGTATAGATCTTGTCATTGCAGTCTCTCTGTCTCTGTTTATTTTCCGAGAGATAATGGTTTCCTTTTTCGTGCTAGCCATCGAGTTGGCTAACCAGCATTGACCAGCTGGACACAAAGGCCTCACTCACACATTTACTGGTCTTATTCCTTCGGGTTTACACCGGATACATGGTATGTGAGTGGAACCGCAAGTGGTGCAGCGCAAACCATTTGGGCTGATGGTTTAAAGCGAAGGCGTTCTTTGGCTTCGGTCACTGTGACAGGCTAATCCGTTTCGGATGCTGCCAACAACATAAATCGTGCGACTAATGTCACGACGAATACTAAAGAATCATAAAGGATATTTGGCTCTTCGAATCAATATGAGATATCCACGATCGAGTGCAATTTCCATCGAAAAACCGCAGGCTATTCGGGCCCCATTTTGGAGCCCGGACGCGTTGACGCACTGCATACGCAACCGTCTTGTTGTGCTATGAAATGTAGGTTAGTGAAATATTTCTATAACACCTTGATTTCTACATTTTGAATTCTGCTCTTCTCTGCACCGTTTAGGAGGATGACTGAAAACTACCCAACTTCCGGCACTGGGCTTCATTTGGAACATGTTAACGGACAGCAGAAAGTTCGTGGTACTGAGATCCTACCTTGAGTCAGAGGCGTAAGTCAAACAGTGCACATAAACAAACGACAGATGCCATAAAGTGGATGGACAAAGACCCCATTTCTGGTAAACGTGTTGACGGCAGTCAGGAAATAAACACAGAGGTGGAAACAGAATTTAGTCAATCTCATTGTATTATAACTCGTGTACATGGTCTAATAGATCAAGTACAAAACCGGACACAACACATTAAGGATAGTAAACAGAATTTATCATCAAGCAAACCGTTTGTTACTTTCGAACTTTGACGTTTTAATTATCGGAATGTTGTGTGCTAAATGGCATCCAACAATAGTTACATTATTGGCAATCGAATTGTTGGAAAGTTTTGTTGATGATTCACAACTCCTAATCAACACTGTTGACAACGTCAAGGCACGCAAACAAAGAGGTGTCAAGCAAGTAAAAGTGTTTGTTTTGTAGATCTTTAAAGATTCACATCTGTTGAATGTTTATGAAACCATTTATTTCAACGCCCTGTCAAAGTGTTGACTGGGTCCTTCTCAGGAATGTCATGTCAAGCCAAGCGAAATCAAGCTAGGGAATTGGTTTATGGATCTCAGACGTAAACAGTCAGCGTTTATATACACACATCTTCAACAAATGGAACCAAGCTACGGGTTTAATCTAGCAGTTCCTCATTCAAAAACGGGTAAATTATCACTAAACATAGTGTTGGACGATGGACACCAAAAGACCTGGGGTCAACGGTAAGGAAGAAAGACTCAACACTCAATAAATACGTCGGCATCGATCTAGAAAATCAACGTAGCGGGATAAATCAAATGGAGTTGTGGAGGTGAAATTTTGTAGAATCCAGACTAAAGAAAAAGTGAGAAAATATATTCCAGCTAGAATAATATTTTGAGATTTATAAACTTTCCAACTTAAAAAGTCTTGGTATGATTTTAAGATGTCTTGTGTGAGTTAGTTGCATTTCAACGGTGAACGGAGTCACCTAGCTGATGCGGAGGTGCGGAGGTTGAAAAGCACAGGGAGTGATTGGCTCTTCCAAAGTGAGAGTACGCAGACTCATGAGGTGCACACAGTTAACCAAATTAGTTGTCCTAGATCTAGTTATCTGAAAAATCTTAAATTACTGATGAGTGGTAGGGGATTTTGGTTTTCATACATATAGAACATCACTCACATTTGATCGCAGCTGTCGTATTCCCATGGACTTTGCAGTCGGCCCGTTTCGAAAAGAAGCACTAGACTCGAGTTTCGCTCTCACTAGAGCTCGTCAGTAGTGCATATCTTTGCCACTGCCGGGACGAGAACTCCGGCCACGCTGTTCATGAGGCTATTGTGTTGACCAGTGTGTCACTGACTTCACATTTAGTATGATCGGACTGTCATATGTGTATGCTCAGTCACTTTCGCTTGTGAATAATGATAAGATTACTCGATCGCCCCGATAGGAGACACATTAACTGTCCAGCGAACTCTAAATGATGACCGCTCGGTATGATAATTCGGTCATGCCTAATGTGAGGACACTGGCACATTGGTCATCAAAGTTGCTTCATAAAAGCGTGACCGGATCCCTAGTCCCAGTCGTGGCAATGATAAGCACTACTGACGGGCTCTATAGAGAGCGAAACTCGAGTCTGGTGCTTTTCTTCGAAAGTGGCCGACTGGAAATTTTATGAGAATGTGACAGCTGTGACCAATCGTGGGCGCTGTTTAATCTACAAGAAAATCTTAAATTAATGTCCGGATATCTTATAACGCATAGCTGCTTCCGGAGTGTCCTTGAAAATTTCCAGGTTGCTGATTGACTTTCTGAGACGAGCATTTGAAGCACAAGAGGTTTGTCGGATTTATATATGAAATGAGTGTTCCTGTGTGATTTGTTACACATAAGAATGAGAGACAAGGTTGTTTGGGTTTACCGTATTCGACTGAATTTCCAGAGTAGGTGTAAACTACGATCTGCTTCTGGAACACTGCTGGGATAGTAAGGTTGGATTGTGATCGCCTACAGTTTCGATAGTTGCCGTACCCTGACAGATAGAAGGTGGGTAGGGATCCATTTGTAAGTGAATTTCAGAGCACTGTTTGCCGTGATTTTCGATCCGGGAAGCTCAGTATTATATTCACTTATTGTCTTACAACACTAAACGGATTATCACATGGAAGAACATTATCCTTAAGATAGAACATCAACTTTGATAAGATTTTGAACTAAACGACAATTCATATCACCCTATATGTCCCAGTTATTGCATATGTCACCAAGAGCCTGATCGGTTGGGTACTACCGCATTCTAGTTTAACATGTAAAATAAACAACCCACTTGAACCGTACACACTCGACGAGAGTCAGGAATGAGATTAAAACTTCGTGAGGAAAATACTAGACAGAAACACGATGAAAATAACAGCCAATGGAGGAAGAGGTTTATAAAGACAAACCTGAGGAGCTGATTACGTGAGAATAAAAATAACCTGAAAAGCCAAATATAAAGTGTGAATCATTTAACGAATTTTCAGATATTTAATATAATGAGAGTTCAGTGAAGCGCTCGAACACCTTCAGGGTTAGGATCCCAGAACAGCAACACATTTCACCATTAAAACCTACTGTACAGAAGATAAACAGAATGTACATGAGATCATCATAGGTAACTCACTGACAAGGGGCCGTGAAAACTGACCTCCTTTGCGCAGTGACCTCTTTAAAGATGAAACGTAATTCAGATCATGTATCGACAGCAAATCAAGCAGCCATTAGGGCATGTGTCATTGTTATTTTGAAATATGTTCTTATTCAAATACCTATCCTGTAGTCAAAATAGTTTTCACTCATTACCCCCAAAGTGTTTTATATTGTTGTTTATATCCATTAATCACGGTTGCTTTATGTACTGCGTTGTTTCCGATTGGGGTAAAAAGGTAGGTTCGCTAATCTCATGCTGTTCATAGGGAAACTAACAGTAAACATTATGAGTCTAAATCACCGTTAACTTACGATTTATTCAACAACTAGATGACGAAGTGACATCCACAGTCTATATGTAACAGATTT
>JTDE01000041.1:264670-287118 GCA_014338405.1 Paragonimus skrjabini miyazakii
TCAGATACTCTCACGGTTTAACTCGAAGAATCAGTAAACGTACTCACTCTTATTAGTATCCCCAGCTAATTACCAGTTAATCATGATTATAATTATCGAAGTGTATTTTTCAATTTCACTGAGTTGCATCATTCTGGACAGTATGAATGCTTAAACTTGAGTTACTGTCATGTTCATTAAGACGGCAAGAAGACATACATTGCGAGATGCAAGCATTTCGTTTATTCTCATCAGTCGATTACATAAAACGTTCGGTTATATAGGTCAAGGGCTTGGCGACAACACAATGAAATGAACGAAACATCACATGGGAGCAATCAGGGTTCACTGCCACGGTAAGGAAATCTTCTTGCCGTCTTAATGAACTGGATAAAGGGAACTCAATGTTTCAAATTACTGACATGTATCCTGTTGTCTCAGGTTATTCGCTGACGTTAGTGAGTTGAAGTTGCCAGTCTACGTTACTGATAACTCAGCCAAGCTAAGAAATGTCAGTGATATTCAGCTATTTCCTTTCAGATTAGCAATTAAATAACCTTTTTCTTCCTTTCATACTGCATATGTATTGAACATGACCTCATGTCAAGCGTAGTTCAGGAAACATCATCATCGACTTTGTCGATACAGTTATGCTTGGTTTATTCTAAATAACAGTCCTCAAAGTTCACTTTGTATATTTGTTTGTTGTTAATACGCGTCTTTAGAAACATAGGCAGAAAAAATGTTGTTGCAAAATTTCTTCAGATTGCACTAACGATTATTGTACACGTAGTGGAACGATGTGTCCAAGGTTTCTAGCATAAATGAAACAAAGTCTCATTTAAAAAAATATGAATTCACATGTCTGTACAAATAGCTGGATGTAACCATTATTCCAGCAATAATTTGTAATGTAGTATTGTAATGTAGTGTACACCAATCGTTTTCCTTTTACAAGTAGATAAGAAAACTTCTTTATGTTTGTGGACATAAATTGATTTAAATTCAACACACACTGTTGGTATCAGTTTAGTTAAAAGACTGCTCCGGCAGGTAGTGTCTATGGTGAAATTAAGACGATTGTTATCAACATAGCCAAAACAGTAAAGTATAGTACTGGGTTTTAACTACATCATACGTCAGTCGTAAGGTATGAGTAGTGGTTATGTTAAATGACTCATTGATCTGCATTGACCTGCAACAGACATGATTCACTATTCTTCATGACACCAACATACAATGCAGTCTGCATCTTAATGACAATGAGTTCGATTACATTGTACTACACTGATTTCAGAGTCACCGTAGTCATAACAAGCATACCATTTGTGACTGCGGGCACCTGCCACATACACGTTTATTATTCGTGTCAAATATAAATATGTACCACTGATGAGTCCAAACAACCAAAACCAGCTACACACTCCAGGCTGCATGGCGACGTTCTGCTAACCATTCTGTTAAACAGTAAAAACGTTTCTTGTTCGAAGAATTTGTTAAACATCTGTTGATGAGACTGTTAAGTGGCACATCGATTTTGTTTATTTGGCAACCGTAGTTGTATTCGATGCTAACCAAGTATAAACAGATCTGTCTGGTTGTGACGAAGCACCGAAATGTCTTCTTCTATCGACTACCTCTGAAGAGTTGGTGTCCTTGAAGTATTACCAGTCAACACATCTTGAGTAGCAAAATGGTTGTAGTCTCAAACGAGATTGTGCTATTGCAGAAGCAAGTCTGTTCTTCAGCTTTGCCTCCTAACACGCCGAGAAGTAGTAAAATGCAAGTATGATTTTCAATTTAGTATTAATCACTACTAACTCTTAGCTAATGCGATCATCGTAAGTAACAATTCACAGCCGGTCGGTCGACATAACCGAGGGCAGTGGTTTTGCTTCCATCTAAAAGATGTATGGTTTGTGTAGCCACAAGTGTGAAGCACATGTTTTCTTGGTGCACAATTTTGAAACACAGGTTATTGAACCGGATAAAACAAAATCACCATCGTTACTTATTTTGAATGGTTGAGTGCGACATAACAGTATTCCAACTAATGTATTTCTATCAATATGACTAGCTTATAACAGTGCTACGGGGATCAGCTTGTTTCATGTCTTGTCCGCGTCCCTTAAGAAATGCCAGCAGTCCCTGTCTACTATTTTGTCTAACGTTCTGATCCGTAAACCGGCACAATAACCCTTTACGAAGCCTACCAACATGCGCTTGTCATCTTGGTTCGCATTCTTCATTATGGCCGAAGAAGAAATTGGCAAAGCGATTCAAAATAGGCATCACATAACAGAAAGGTTTGATTGCTTTTCGTAACAAATTTAGAGTCCGGCATCTGTAGATAAGAAGTGAGCTGTATGAATGCAATTGCTATATGGCCTAATGATATACTAATTATGGTGTTTTATAGAAGAACTGTCGATAACTCACCATCAAGGAAGTATCTGTTGATTAATTGTGAAATTCACCACTTTTACACTGCTTTTAAACTCCTACCCAATTGAAAATGTTCTGCTTTCGTAAAATTCGAACCCGCAACCCGATCCTTCACCTGATTTTGTTAAGGTACAACGGCAGATCTATGACTTCCAGGTCTCACAACGTCTTATGCCCGACCAGTTCACCATGGCTTGTGGAAGCCACCAGTATGTCCGAAGTCAAAATCCGTATAAAACATAGCATCAGTTTTGCTATCCACCAGCTTGTATCTTTTCAAACTCATTCTGAATGGCCGTCAAAGTAATGTATCAGATAGCTAAACGAAAGATTACCCGGTTGTGGAGGCACTGCCGACGTCTAAGAACATGTCTGCGAGATGGTCGCGTTAGAATACCTATGTTTTTATTAGAAAAATGTGAATGCGTGCGTTCAACCAGTTGGGCGAGGTGATAATTGATAGTAAAACCTGTCCATCGCCTAATCCAAAATCTTTTTTTGTTTATGGCTTACTGCCTAGCCAATGGCTTAAACTTTGTTAGCATAGTAGGCCAGACGAAGTTCAAAGTTCATGTGAATCTTATCCTTAAAGGTACACCGGGAATTCAGCATCGTGATTCCTTCTCTGCTTAATGTTGAGTCTTTGGCAAGTTTCGTATGATAGCGTAACCTAAGAATTTACCCACTCCACCATCAATAATATACCCAAGGGTTAAAGGTTAGCTCATGTGTTGGGCGTTCCCACATGTTGACATCTGACAAGATTGGTTTCAATATCCTAACCCGTCCGAAGATTGTTGTCAGGAGTGATGTTAGCACCGCAATGTGTTCTTGAACACATAGCATTTTATGTATGTTGTTTATATGACGTCAATCTTGCGAACAGCTGTTTTCAGTCATTTTCAGTAAGCCTTTACGACTACATAAGTTAAGTGCGAGCCATATCTGAATTTAAAAAAAACAAATAGGTCACTAGAAATCACAAAATTCGTGCGAATCACAGTCTGCTAAAAATGTGTGAGATTATCGGTAAACGCATTAACGTGTCACACGTGCCTGCCATGAGACACGCGCTCGTTGATGTCAAGTGACCCATGCTTGCGCAGGTTTCATGAGGTTATGAACTAATTGGCCAAAGGAGGTGAAGGGTTTGTACAAACTGTTTTAGGCACATAAATCGGGATTATAGAACCTGACAATCTGACAATTCTGGAGTGGGCTTGACGAGCCTTGTAGATGGTTCCAAACGTTTCACCTGGACTATCAGTATCAGTTAACCAGGAGCCGAGCGTAATAAAAATGGGTCTACTCGAGCCTTTCTGAAAACACTTTGGGAGTGGTTCATGGATCCTTTCGGACAGCTATCTTGTGGTTCTCCCGAAGCAAATGGCTTGACAACAATAAGTTAGATAGTAGATGCAAAAAGACGAAGATAACTTGGACAAGCTACCGGTACTGCGTGTGGGTCGAATGTTACATAAGTCTCACTACAATGTAGGCACATTGGTTCGTAATTGAAAATCAACCACTCAATTTTATATGATAGATAAAAATCAGCTTCGTGTGTTGTCCGAAAGGATTCATATTTCGCCTCGGAACACAACTGTATTGATTAGCTGAAGTGAACCAGAACGAGTGTAGGGCTTACGTGGTTGACTGTGTGTGCTCATCATACGGACCAAGTGTTCACGTTTGTTTGGCATTGATTTGTCCCCAGACAAGATTTTATAACGTTACATATCCGACCCACCTCTTGAGCGCTGTAAACAAATTTGCCACGGCAAACCTTCGATATCCGTTTTCAGCAACCTGGCTCAATCAGCGGTCGATGTGACGGCGATCGCAGATAACACCAACCCAGTTTTCTCTGTTCGGTTGGCTATAGCACGTTGTGAACATAGTATAGATGAACCATTTGAACACACTGCAGGTGCGGTCGTCCATACGCGTCTGATTCAAGGGTCAAACGTCTTGCTTTTTTTTCTCCAACCTCTCTCGAGTCAGATGCACAGAACTGCACATAACGATCGATCGCCATTCGACATCTGGCACTGGACAACCAACATACCAATCTCAATGGTGTTGTGCTTAGTCGAGTGAGCTGGTGTCTGGATGACCGACCAGTATCCACTAAATGTCACGTAATCAATCGCTACCGATAAGTAAGCACAATAAACAGTAACAAACCGCTTCAACTGGTTTTATACTTTGCACGTCATTTCAACGCTAACTGACCGACCGTGTGTGTACAACTGTCGACCAACATTACATTAAATTTACTCGAGTCTATTTTTATTATTTGTGGTAGATAATAAAAGCAATAGATTAATCGTTGCAGGTATTATGTAGAAACTTGATTCAATAACGTGGTTATTGAGAATATGCGAAGTAACTCAGTCGCCACGCTACCTAAATCTCTAGGTTTTACTGTTTGGAATCATTGGGTTTTGGAGGTCTAAGTGATTGTAGAGTAATATCTATGATAAAATTCAAACAATAAGTTTTGTTTTATCTTCTTGACTTTTCAAATGTGCAGATAGAAACATAAGTTTCAATCTTTTCTAATGCTTCGTTAAATTTCAAAAGCTTATCACTTCCAGAGTTTTAAGATTTCTGTTAGTTCCTACTGAAACCGTCACGTAATTGCAAGCACCCAGGTCGGAACGGCGGTGAAAAAGATGACTTTTTAAAACAGTTATATCCCTTCAATAATTCGAACAAAACAGTTAGAGGTGAATGTCGCAGTGGTAAACACGGTTGCCTGCTCATGAACAGCGTGGCCGTGGTTTTAGTTCCGGCGGCATTGGCTAGGATATGCACTACTGACCAGCTCTAATGAGGGTGAAACTCAAGCCTAGTGCTTCTACAATTCGAAACGGTCCAACTGGAAAGTCTGTGGGGATGCGACAGCTGCGATCAACTGTGGATGGTGTTCAATTTATATGAAAACAAAATTCCCTACTACCCCTCAGTAGTCACTAAAGATACCTAAATGTCTTTGGCAAAAATGTGATAATGCCGATGTGTTCCTAAATCTCAAAGTTCTTTGCATGGACTCATCAATACTTGTTTCTGCCTTTCCTTAAACATAGTTATACTGTGACACCCTAGACTATATGATCACCTATATGATAGTTATTGTTTACAAGCCGTCAGTAGTAATCCTCCTACCTTGTCCAACATGACTTGCTTTTGAATGAACTAGAATCTGTACGGAGTTGACATGATCATTTCCCGTTGAATACCAGCATTGGAGGAATCTCATTACTCTCAGAGTTAAACTCCATGCTTAACCCGACAGGCTAACTGTGATATTTTCCTAAGTGTACCGATATAATGAACATATTTATTTCTTTGTTATTATAATCATTCCTAACTTCTATAATTTAATTTACTTCAGTCATTCGTTCATTAGGCAAGCAGGGTATAACATTGGAATTTCTTCTAGTATGAACTGACTCCACCTGTATTACTCAGATGAGATCAGTTAACCTTCGATATATGTAAAACAACATGACATCCTACGATAATGGAATTGGAAGTAACACACACAGTCCGATTAAATTACAGGCTAAACGAGAAACGCGAGTAAGGAGTTAACACAAGCAGTCGCCAAGACCATCTTCAGCGTTTACTCGAACAACCAATCATGCACACGTAAAATGATCTGCCCCGTATACGGCTGTACCCTGAGGTGTTTAGGTGACCCATTTTCACTAAGGTCAATCATCCCAACATCATGGTCACCTCTTGGTTACGTGTGCGTGACATGGTTTTGCGCGTGGCATGCAGAATTATGTTAAAGTTTGATAGATAATTTATTAATTGTTCAATGAGATAAGTTAGGTTGATGGGTAAACCGTTTCGTGGTGCAGAGTGGTTACAAAATATCCTGCAGAGTTTAACTTAGATCTAGATACGTTTTTGTCAACTCCCCTCAGAGGCTGAAAATTCGGTGGTTGAAGCGAAGCATTTATTAACAGAGAACTCAGATTCCCTCTAAAGATAACGGGCTAGACGTCCTTTGCTTCTGATTCCACTGCGGATGAGCCTAGTGAAGTTTGGCAAACGACTGATACAACTGTTTGTAACTAACATGGAGATTCGATGGAAGTTTCGTATTAGTGTGACGAGTCGACCGAGGATAGACGAGAACCTAAGAAACGTATTGATAACAGGATGCTGTGCGCTGCAAGAAGTTACTATGAGTTGACTTTTCATGACATACGTCACGAGGTAAGAACGTACATTGAGAAAAAATGGATGTGTACATATAGTCGTTGGCATCTGTTCCTGATTAGCTTGTCATGGTGACCGAAGCCAAAGGATGCCTGAGCTTAACACATCACAAGCGCATTACACTGCATCCCATGTAGTTATACACACACACACTCGTCTTATTCAGCGTAAATCTAAAGCAGTAAGACCAGTAGGTTTGTCAGTGAGGTCTTTATGTCCACCCAGTCAATGTCGTTTAAAAACCTGGCTGTGATATGTGATGCCGTTCATATGACCATCCGCCTCAGAATGAGAAAACCACTTCGTAGTCTAGTTTTCAGTCATTTTGTGCGTACACAGTTTGCTACTCATGCTAATTGGTGTGTTTGTTCAAGATAAACCCGAAGATACAATGCTCGAAATCCTAACCAGTGGTTCTTATTTTGTCTCTGAATTATCCGCAGTCCAAAAGCTTTTTGACTTAGGCTGACCATACATCGGGAGTTTTATTACAACTGTAAAAAAAACCATGGTTTGGCGTACACATTAAGTAAAACGCCGGCAGGCATAGAAAGACTTCATGCTACAGCCTCGTTAGTAATGCAGCTGTAACAGTAACATAGAGCCCACCGATGATACTCCCGAGGGATATGTGATTCACCAAACATTTCCCCGTCAATTAATTTCGGACAGCTGACAGTTGCAAGATTTTGTCCAACATAATGTCGTCGTAGAAGTTTTTTATGTTAGTTTCCAGAAGCAGGCTATTAATTATGCCATTCCATCGTTGGAACGCCCCGTCGTCACTCTTACAGTATCAAACTCCCTTGATAGATGAACCGCTTGCAGTTGGGTGTTCCTTTGTTCCTTCAACCGACTCGAATAAGGTGACTCACATTTACCTATCCCATCTGAAATGACAGTGATAATTGTGCAGTGTGCCAAAGATACCCAGTTTAGTGGCAAAGATGCAGCTGTCAGTAGTCAATCAACAAATTCGACTTTCATTCTAGAAAGAATGATCTATTATCACTTCTGTTGAACAAAAAACAATTCTAAACCTAACGTTGATAAAAAACGGCAAGCAGGTAATTTATTCTGGTCGATCACTTACGTTCACAAAAGTTGGAGATTGAAAAATGGCACTGTGACGAACCAAAAGCTACAAACTTTTTGCATGGCATCGCACACTCCAACTTCAGTTACGCTGTGATCAGTAATCGGAGGGACACTGTATTGATCATTTGTTTGTATGCCCACAGAATACTCTGATAGGCTGCAAGTTGAGTTGGCTCTGAAAAGCACAAACCTAAAAACGGACGAAATGACTTTAGTAAGCTTAACCTAGGAAATCTGCAACTGTATGATAGCGAATGGGAATAAAATTAAACGAGAGTAAATGTAAGAGGATTGGAAAAAGTAAACCAGGTTATAGCTCACTAAACAAATAGCAGCTGGCTAGATGCCATTATGTGGAATCAAACGAGGTAGATCTACACGATAATGTATTCCTTCAATAATACTTGCATAGTTGTAGTTCAGAGGGAATGGACCTGAATATTAGTTAGACATTTTGGAGTTCCTCATCATGGCATCTGAGGTGGCTTCGTCCAGGTCCAGAACTTTCCATTACAATCCACTAGTTTATGGCCTAGCATGCCGTACTGGAGCAAACTGTTTAGGATGTGAGGAATAAAATATCAACTTCGTTAAGTTGACTGATTAATTAGACTGCGATAGAAAAAACTGTTCATGTTTAGTTCATAATTGAGTATATTATATGCAGGGTCATCTGCCAGTTCATTCAATGTAAGTTAGCTTTCTTTCTAACTTGTAGTCACAATTTATTCTGTTAGTTATCATCATGTGTCGGTGAGTTCATATTCCATCTAATGAACATTGACCAGTTCGAACGTCAAAATAAGACCAGGACACAGAGGCATTGTGATGGGTGAATGAGCAAAACGCGTGGGTCGAATACAATGTCAACATAAACTATGAACACCTCCTTTGTATTAGACAAACATATCCGACCATGTGTCATGATGACAGCAACTGTTTGGATGTGATAAAACCCAAAAGTACAGGTTATTTACATCATAGTAAGGTCTGAGTTGAGGGTTATCGACAGAATCATTTTCTTACGCGTATATATTAAGTAAAGGGAGCAAAATACAACCAATTAATAACTGAAAGTCACATACAATGATCCAAATCAAGACACAGGGCAAGCAACTGTTGTTAACGAAAAAGGGAATTCGAAAGTATCATTTCTTAATGTCTACGAAAATGTCAAATGTCGTTACTACTTAGTCCTTTAGGAGAAAATAACGTAGTGTTGGCAGCGTAACTGTTGAGATGCGATAGAACATTTCCTTTCAGTCGACCTCAATATTTCATCACAATTATTCAATACTTCATATGGACAATAAACTAATATCCGACAACAAACATCAATTAACTGGGAGCACTTAAAAAGATATTTCAATGTAACACTTCGGGGCATATTTTGTCAGTTTCAATCTGAGTTGAATACATCATCACTGACAAGAAATATCAGTAAGTAAATCAAAATGACAAATAACGTAACTTCATTGACTAGTAAAGTTGCGATTTTCCATGGAATATATTATCTGACATACAACAGTGGATGCCACATTTTTGATTACAATTTTGAGCCAGTACGATCAATATGCTCTTACTAAAGAAGGAGCGAGGCAGTAGCTACACTATGGCATAACTGCAGTTCGTCTCGAAATCACGAAACATTTATAGCAAATTTTTGTTGCTGAGAAACTTCTCGTCCGCTTTAGCCATCGTCCTTACTCAGAATTATGCTAGCTCATATTAAGCTTGTATCATTGATGTCAACACGTCTATTTTGCTTAACAGTGGAGGAACCACGGAATCTTTCTTTCCATCTTCAGCGCTTTAGATATATACCCTTTGGTGTCATTTTTTTTGTATAAGCTCGTTGTTCGTTAGCGTCTAAAGAAATCTATACATCATAATAGCTGTACGGTTACTTCATAAGATATGAAATTAGTAAATGGTCCACAGAGTAAAAATTATGGCTAAAGGGTTTGAAATAACGGACTAGATCAAACTTATCGAAGGCAACTAGCGATCTGAAATGACAACCATTCGAATAGACTGAGATAATGCAAACGGCTACAGAGAACAAAATGGACGGTTATCATCGTCTAGTGTAACGTGTTTTGCCGAAAGGTTTTCAACTGGCGGTCCAAATTACCTGTTCTTTATTAGTGTTAAAGAGGATGTTTCCGCGTTGCCATAAAACCGCAGTGGAAATCGCGTCACTCTTGTGAACCATCTTGTTATGAACTCATCGGTGTTAAAACTTACCACATGGAAGAGCAACACAAGCAGAATCCCAACCGTATGTACTGTTTAGCAAGCCTTTGCGGGCGACTGGACGGTGGATTAATGGATAGTGTGCAACGGACCGATCGAATAATAGGTACTGCTTCAGATCAAATATAAGCTGCGTTCGATGCGTAACTCGATTTATACACACTTTGTTTTCCCTTGTACACTAAGCAGTTTAACTGTTCATTTCCTGAAAAGGTCAGTTCTTGCTAAACAAAGTCCTCCAGGAAATAACCAGATTACTGTCTTGTCGTAGTAAAGTTTGAGTATGTGTTTGTGTCTGAGATATAAGTGAATACATTATGAAGGACTGATTTTGTGTTTATTATCCCATTTGCAGGCTGATATATTTGTCAACTTGGGTGAACCGTGATCCGTGTGAGCGGTCACGGGGTTTAGTGACCTGGGCTAAGTGCACGTTACGACGGAGGATCAAATCCCCAAATAGTAATAACAACTGTGCAGGCAGCTTCAGACAGAAAGGTGTAACTCTGATCGTCAACATATAGGATATGAGGAAGATATGGAGGTATGCATTTCACCTTGCAATGTATAATCCTGATCGTCGGAAGACCACTTGGACAAGACTGATTCAGATGGGCTGCCGAAAGCCTTAATTCAAGCCCGCGGTATATATGCGTATTTTCTGTGCTGTTTTTCCGGAAGTATGGATGTGTGACGCCGCAACAAGTGCGGCACAGTTAACTCGTTTATTTCCAACTGATCAACAAACATCGTACTTGTGAGTATGTTAACTACATAGTAGCCGACACACTCGTATCTTACTCACTCCCTTACTTATGTCCGTGGAAATGTTGACTAGGTTGACCCGACTGTCTGTTCATCTTTCTTAATGTAGTTTGTCCTGTAGAAGTTGGATCTCAACCATCTGGACTATCCTGTTCAACCTATAACAACTCCTAGTGCTACAAAACCACTTAATCAGCTCATCTTCTGTCTCGTCTTTTCTTCGGTCATAATTTTTATTAACCGTTTGTCTTCTTGACTTTGAGCTCCCCACCATACTTGTCTCTAATTTCTTCTTCAGAGGTGAGGACATCGAGTCTGTTCCAGCAAACTATCCAGATGAGTAAGCGGAATCGTCGTCGGTACAAAGATTTCCCCTTGCGTGCCTTCCGACATTACTCGTTCTGATTTAAACTACACACGAGATAGTTGGATGAAGTAGCATGTAGCACTTTGCAAAAACACTTGTGTTGAACTATCTATAGAGGAACGTCATTCATTCGATCACAGTGAGAGTTTTATCGAAACTTGCATGCCTCCACCCACGTCTCACATTTCTATATGCATTTCATCTTCCGGGTTGATAATTCAGTTGGTAAACAAATAGTTTGTAAAAGTGTTATCTAAACAAATAGTTGAAGGCTGTATGAATAAGAACTCCGATGATGTGTAGTCAAATTCGGTGGTCAAATTTACCGCCTGGCTCTTCGGTAAATAGTGTTACAAACTCACTAAAATTCTAGAACCAATAAACCTTCAGTGTACTTTCAAGGATAAATGCATTGACCGAGGTTTTTTTTTAAATCAGATTTGTTTTCTTTATTAAAAACGTCTAATTTTCGAAATGGAACTTTTCTGGAGCCAATGTGAAACCAGTTTTATTCTTTTGGTGGATGACCTTATGCGTGTATATCGCCTGAACTTAGATTTTGTAAGTGGGGTAAATACAGACAATAATTAATTCCCATCAATTAATTTGGAAAGCATGACAGTAATATGTAAGATGTTTTTGTCAATGACCTTACAATCGTATTGTGAAAATGATGACGAATATTAACTTCAAGCACCAGATAGTGATTTCTTTTATTGCTAATTAATTAGTCGCCGATAACGATAGAACATATACGTTGCGAGATATTAACCTTTTGTTTACTCTCTTCAATCACGAACGTAAAACATTAGAATATATGAGACGACAAAGAATGGTTGAACGTATGCCTAAGTGGTTGTTGCGCGCTATGACGCAACAGGCAATGGCAACAGAGCGATTGAGACGAAATCTGACCTCATTCATTACAAAACATATCATCAGGTCACGTTGTTGACCCCGCCAACTCGTTTCAAGTATTGTTGCCTAGTCGGAATTCGAAATTGCTTGCCTTCTCCTAGGCATTGTTGATCGATACTCGCCGTTCAGCTCTGTATGTGTATAAACTGTTGACTCATGCAGTTTGTCTGCCATGAAATGGTTAACAGTCCTTGTTTCATGTAAACCCAATGGTCGATTGTATCTATTGTTGTTGCTATCCGCATGTCCTATATATTCCAATGTTTTACGTTCGTGACTGAAGAGACTAGACGATATGTTAACATCTCGCGACGTATGTCTTCTATCAGGTGTGGTGTTTCTACTTAACGTTTTGAAGGACCACAAAGTCCCTAAAACGATAGGCGACGCCTGCCCACTTTAATAATCAAAACAATTAGTTAGATCCATACAGTTTGAATAATTTGTTCTGGTCACTTGTTGGAAGAGCGTGTTATCAAATGGTCATTTCATTCTCGCGCCTATCTCACTTGATATGGGTTGATTTGTGCGGACAAAAATGGTAACCACTCAAAATCTGTTCATTTCTTCTTTGCGACCAGGTCATGGAGAAAAAAAGATGGCATACAGGGATAAAACACCATTTTTGGCAATAAGCCAATGATAGAAGAAGTTCGCAAAGAAAACGTGTTTTTGTCAGTTTTGGCGTAAGCCCATCGCAGTAAGGAGATGGTGCCGTTGAACTAAGTGGAATGATCCTGCATTAATAGAAATGAGGGTGGAAATGCCCAACTCTTCAAATAATGATTTACCTTTTGAAGGTATGGAGCACACTTCGTGGAAGTGATCCCGACCATTCAACCCGGTGGGGTTAAGTAGACAAACAGAGTTCGTATATTTCATGTTCGAATGAAAATTCATATCAAGTCTGTCGAGAGCACAATTAAACTTCTGGAATCCATTGCATAACAGTCAGTATCATCCCACAAAACTGTATGCGAGTGATTCATTCTGTAGTGTAACTGCCAAGCAATCACTTGGGAGGTAAATGTAAGAGATGGACAATAACTATCGCACATTTCCCCATATTATTTCGAACATCTAACGGTTAGATCTGTAGATCTGGCAAACAGTTAATCGATCTGTGAGCTTCATCCAGCTAACAATAACACACTCGAATCAGCTCATCTGTCCTGTGATTTCTAATTACTGAATATAAGGATAAATCTAAGCCAAAGAGACTAACCTAGTCGACTGCTTTTAATTGTATTTCCCAACTCCAAGTCATCAACTACCTATCTTCAAACTTCCGCCAGTTTGCTGTATTGTATAAACAAAGAAAAAAACGAAATAAGCTGCATCAGATAACCACTTCTTATACTTCACTATTTGTATACATTCTTCATATCTTCATAATCACAACAGCCTTGTGAAAGTACCTTGTACTTCGAGGCTGTAAAAAAGGTTGGTGTACGTAGCAGATTGCAAGCTTTTATGTAACGTTATCTGTGCAGTGGTGTAAATTTTCAAGCAAGCACATTTCATAATCAGTTTAGTCTAATTCATCCAATCTCCCATCACATCGGATGTGCAGGACGTTGCTTTGTTAATGCTGTAAACGTTCTTTGATCACTCGATTGTATAACTGCACATAAATAGTTGAAGTGAATATATTTGCTGTAAAAGGGGTATTATCGAAGTACTTTGGCCACTTTGCCTTTAATACTGAAACTGTCAGATAGTTCACCATGGACTCTAACATGAACAAAAGTTAGAGACTGAAGGAGGTTGTACGTTAGCTTATTTTTTTCAGCTCACACCTGCACCTAAGCGACTTTAAAATGTGCAAATAAATTTATTTTTAAAATTAAAGGAAACAGTAACAGTTAACCGATGAAATGCGAGACGCTGTTTCGTAAGTTCATAAAGAATAAATCTGTCCTATACATATTCGTCCAGGACAGAACGTTGACTACTCTTCCATAGTGTTTCCGTTCTTTACTGTAATGAAACACCAATGTATAATAAATGTCACAGCTTAAACAATGACTTGAGACATACTGGTCTCATTATGTCTTTGCAGTAGTTTCTTACTCACTTTTTAGTTATGATGATTGGTACCAACTGCTCTTTGCATGGAGTTAAGCTCTCACTCAACTTTTGAGATGCAGCCATTTTAGTAAAAGCCTCCAGCAAAGTTTTGACACCTCCTTTGAAAGTGCAAAAACAGGCTGTCTGTACTGTTGGGCTTAATGCAGTTGAGAGTCGAAAATAGATCGCAGGCTTCAACTTTAATGAGCGTTTCTAAATCAACTGGTCAAGGCAGAGCCTGCGCGCTTGTATTTAGTACACAGCAGAAATATACGGCCAAAAGAATGGGCCATTGAAGTGTTGACTCGAGCAGTTAAATCTTTCAGACTTCTTATGAATCAATGTACCACCTTCTGTATCACTGATTCTACTAAAAGTTGTACCAGTGGTATAGGTATTCTTGAAGACTCTGCTGGAGTTCTTAAAAATAAAACGACTTCCACCCAATTAAATCTCCCAGTGATCCGGTTACTCTTTGGTTTCTCGCAGATTTCCTTTCCAAACGCTTTATATGAACCACCGTGAAAGACGTTCCATCTGAAATCTGGCGGCTCCAAGCACCTTCCTGAGGTTACTTTTCTGTTACTCCGAGAACCGCGCTGTCGCATTTTTTTGGAACTCACTACCTAAGTGGACAGTCAGATTCGGATCCGGCAGTCTTTCAGATTTTGCAGGTGATAACTGTTAAGCTCGCATTTTGAAGTAGTACGAACTGCGGACTTCGCCGCCGATTTGGTCAAGTTTTCGGTAATCCGTGGGGATTCTGTCCAGTGGAAACAGGATCGAAGAGACAACGCACCAACGCATGGCTGAAATCTATGTTGGGCCTCCAACACGTATGAGAGTCCTGAATTGAAGCACGATGCTTGTAACGAACTCAGGTCCAGCTCGGAGAAGGCGGGTACCAAGTAGGACTGTAACATACTCTCTCTACTATTGGTAACGCTTACACATAGCAATAATCGTAACAGTCTGCAGTTATTACCCAGGCAATGTGATGCTAGTCCAAGCCTGTCACCTAAACGAGGTTCAAAACCACAAGTTGATTGTTGTAAGCATTCGTATTCTTGGTTATGTTGACTGTGCTAGAACTGTGCTGAGCGTAGAAATGCATCACAAAAGCGCTATCACAGCAGTCAGCTAGGGTACAAGTTGATACATGACAAGTATCTCCGAGGGTTCGGCGTCTAGTAGTGGTCATAGGAAAAGCTATCAAGTAAACGGTACAAATTCATCTGATACTAAGAACCTGGGTTATCGGTGCAAATGATACTGCTGTTGCTGTTGCAGCCGAACCGATAGGAGCAGCAGAGATGTCTTGATTAGAAAGCACTGTTTACGACATTCCAATATTGACTACAGCCTTGTATTCTAACCCGTGAAATATAACAGGTGTCTAAAATTCGTTGAATGCATTTTAATTGGAAAGACAACTTGCTAATGCATGTGCTTTAGATCATAGATTTGGAAAGCACACATGTTAACATGTATTCTAGAAATGATGAGGTAACAAGGGAAACCGAAAGCTGGTTTGTTAAAATTGGGACTTATTGGGGCAGCATTTTTTCCAATGATGATTGCTATGGAATCTGTCAGATGATTATTAGAACAGACGTGGTGATTTGTTCGTGAACTAATTCATTCTGGATAACGGGTATGAGTCTGTAGTAGCATATTTTCACCTGTTCGCTCTTGTATGCAGTAGACAAGGCGTTCCGGTTTATATTGTGAGACGACCGATGCGATATGACACTGGGACAATAGGGATTCAGAATTGGTTTGTAGACGGAACGACCAAACACAGATTAGACTGCTTAAACAAGACAGTGAATATGAAATCCTGCACCGACGAGCAATGGGAGACTAGCATTCGACTGGATCTAGTAGTGTTTTTATAATCTGGAGGACGATACAAATGTAGTCCATCAGACCTACCAAGGATGAACGGTCACAGCCATTAGGGATATTCTGGATAAACACCATCGAAAGGCTGAACAAATAGGATAGTTGGCCACAATATCTCACCAAAACGTTTGATACAGCTTTTCAGGCCTGCTTACAGCCTAATTCGGTGGGGGACGGTTCCAAGAACACTAAAAACGACTAAAACAACAGCAGCCTTTAGTCCGAACCCCTGCAGCTGCGGATTATCTGGAAGAATGTCCACAATCTGATATTCGTCAGAGAGTACAACGATGATCGTTTCAACCATGACAAGGTCGGGATCTTTTTTTTACCGAAGGGCATTTCCCTATTAATGCGAATTAATATTGGGCAAAACTGATGCATCTGCTGTTGTCCAACAAACTCGGGGTCAATGCTGGATTCAAGAAAACATATTGATAAGCACCAGTCACCATGTATGTTTTCAGGTTCCGGAACCCTCTTATCGGTTAGGAATGTAAGATATGTTAGAAAGACTTGTGGTGAATTTGTGACCACTGTGCGCTCCAACTTAATAGGGCACAAAACCGCTTATACTCTCAAAAGAGGACCGTCAGAAGCAATTTCTGGCCAATTCAGTTCATATTGGCAAAATTAGACCGGTTGTATAATTTCTGGAAACTATCAGAGAGTCTACTAACTTGGCATGGCTGGTTGACGATATATAAACCATTCCTGTTAAATATAGCTTTGTTAACACTGGGTGGATGAAAAAAGCGACCAGGAAGTAGGAGGAATGGCATTTTGTTATTCCCAGGCACAGAGACCCGCTCGATTCCAACAAGTGGTGCTCGTTTTCTTCATACAATTGTTAACTTCTCGACGGTCGTTGCCCTATCCGGAGTCTTCAGAGGTCTAGCAACGCTTGATTACACGATTGACTAAAATCGAGAACATCTGATTATGTTATACTTTTATAGTTCACACATCAAGAAGCTCATATCAAGAATTCACAACCGCTATGCTCTAGTTTGAATGGTTTTTGGGTTCATTCAATTTACGTGATCTAGCACACTGCTGGTCGATAACCTTCGTTTAAACTTATTTCAGGATGTCAGTTAACGACCTTCGTTTGTCAACAATCGACCTCTGTAAAATGATAGAGAGGAACTACCCCGAACAACGGCATTATTCAAATCCAATCAAAAATGCTCGACTTTAACCGCGTATCTACGGCCTGCCAAAAACCCACAAAGCGGACGTTCCGCTCAGACCAATTTTGTCAATGGTTAACTCACCCTATCACAGGCTTGCCCAGTGGCTTGTGGAAACTATCCAACCAGTACGATCAAAACTTAGCCGTCATCGACTGAAGGACACATTTCAATTTGTGGATGATTTCAGATGTCAGCCTGAATAACAAGGTAATGACGTCTTTTGATGTACAATCTCTGTCCGCTAGTGTTTCAATTAATGAAGTGATGGGCATCATTCATGACTAGGTACGTTCTCAGAATCTGCAATTAAGATTCCCTCCAGAAAAGTTATGCAGACTGCTTCATTTGTGTGCATCTAACGTACAGTTTTGTTTGATGGAACATTCTATAGAAAATTTGACGGAGTTACAATGGGCAGCCCAATAGGACTTGTACTAGCAGACATCTTCATAGGTTATCTTGAACAGCAGGCCGAGGCAACAATTCGACGGACGGAATTTTACCGACGATACGTAGATGACACTTTCATCATTTTCAGTTCGCTGTCTTAAGTGAATCAATCGCAAGACCAGTTGAACTCCCTGCACAAGAACGTTAAGTTCATGATAGAAACCGGAAGGGACGATAGAACTATATTCCTAGATGTTCTGCTGTATAGAAACATGGATAGTTCTCTGTCTAGAGGCATATACCATAAGAAAACTTGGTATGGGCAATATTTACACTTTAAAAGTTTTGCTCCAATTTCATACAAAGGTGGCCTCCTCCGTACTTTGTTCTATAGGGCTCGTAAGACTGTCACATCGGATAAGGTCGACAGTGCTGAACAACTCTTTTGTCGTACACTGATTGACAACCGTTACCCACCTCGGTTTATCGAGAAATACACTGAGTCAACAGGACATAATCCCAGTATACTAACTGCTTCACTAAAAGATGTTTACCTTCGTTTACCATTTAAAGGAGATGACATTTCAACTTTAATTAGACGAAAATTGCATCCACAACAAGAAGGACCTACAACGCTGCAAAGATGGTATTCATTGAGGAAACTACACAACTGCCGAGCTCGACTCAGAAGGACCCGGTTGCCTTGATAGCCCAATCAAATATAATACATGGTTTCACCTGTACTTGTGGAAGCAAGTACGTTGGCCGCACATCGAGGCAACTGGGGACACGCATCAATGAACATATACCAAAATGGCCATGTACCACCGGAACTGGCATCTCCCGAAATGCAATCACGAAACACCCCTACGAGACGGGTCATCGAGTCTGTAGTGATACTACATTTCATATCAGACATCGCGCGAGAACGAAGCAGTCTACGATTTGCAGAGGCTGTTGCTATTTGTCCGGAAACGAATGGTTATCAATTTATCCATTCCTTGGTAATTTCATCCCATTTCCAAAAACTTTCCATTGTTCTGAATGTTTTATTTTACTTTTACCATGTTTAACAGTTTTGTTTCTAATCCAGTTCAAAAGTAGTTATTAACATTCCCTCCACCCCTCACTTAACTGTCCATTACCAATTGGCCTTGTAATACAATCGTCCTTATCAGCCTAATTTTGCGACATCCAACTGACCTGTTCTTGAGTCTCGATCATTCTGACCTCGCTTATCACGCCCGAATCCCTCACCATTGTTGCCATGCCTGCTTGCTGTATGCTGATTGTACTAATTTCGTTGCGGTAACAGATGAGATGCGAACGAAATGTCCGTGCACAAGACATCTTACGCTATGCTGTTGACCTTCTTCAAATTTAACCATCTGCTATAAGATCAAGTTGATTTTACACTATCCGGTTATTTTCTTGTGTCTAAATGAGACTTCGTGACACAGAGACTGTGAGATGTAAAAGGTCACAGTAATCTCACTAACACTAATGCGTGTTGAGCTCAGATGTTATACCTCTCGACCACAAGTTCTCTTCCGGTCCAAGACGACTTTCCTGGACATCCAAATCACTGAGTAGGTTTAATTATTTGGTCTGTTTCCAAATGTTCATCAGTGCGTCACGGGATGCATTTTGGCGACAAATGAATTACTGCCTATCGTGCATCTTTCAATGAGCACACGAAGCCTATGTAATTTGACTTGAGAAACCTTAAACAGTGTATTAATTTTGACAATACATAGGCGACCATTTCTTGAGAGCTAATCGAGAATGAATTGCCGTACTTTGGCACAGGTCACGATGCTGAATTTGACATAATCTCGTGAATGATGTACCCAAGAGGAGAAACGCTCGAATCTACCGTCAGTTGAACTCAACACAATAAATATGTTAGAAACACAACGGTTCGTATAAATTGCAGCTGATTCATAAACAATCACAGCCTTTGTGTTCGCGTAGAAATTTCAGCCTGCCCCCTACGAAAAGACCTCGTCAGTAGAAAGTGTTTGTAGGAAACCGAGGTATGCATATCGGCCGTCTTTTGTAAGAAACTGCATTGAACACCGTGTCACTGACCTTATCTTAGGCATGACCGACATATCATACATAAACATTTAGTCATGTAGCTTTTCGAGTACTGTACGGCATTCAAGGAAGTAGTTTCATGCGGATGTAGACCACAAATTACGAGCTCAGTCGTAGCAGGGATAACCGCCGTCGGCGAGCTCTAACAAGTAAAGCACCATAGTCCGATGTACCTGTAGAAACCCGTCAGCTGAAAAGTCTGCATGGATTCTAACTCCATCCTCAGCTGAGACCGATGTCCGGTTTAATTTAAGCGAACCCAATACTACTGATAAACAAAATATTTCACACTGGCTCTAACGATTTCTGTACATCCGACTTCATGAACAGTCCTAGTTGTCCGGAGGTTGGTTTGAGTTAACAGAGCAATCTGTGCGTCTCTCTTCAAGGAGAACCGGCGATCCGAGTACTATTCACAAAACGAATGTGCTTGAGAGTTTAGATGTGGTTTCGTGAATTTGGTAAGACCGGTGGTGTAGCGGCCAACAAGGCAATATGTTCTAGCGGGAATATACCTCGAGTCTGGAGCTTATGTTCAAATTTGTTTTACTCAGAAAGTAGGAGAAACATAGATTTATATCTCAGAGTTATAGTGCACACCAAATTGCATCAGATTATTAGAAATAGAAACTTACTGGTCAGTTTGTCAGACAGTGATCAGATTACAGCCGATCACTGTTTACCACTTGATCATGGCTTGAAACAGGATTATCTGTTGACGATAGGGAACTGTGACGACACCGAACTGTGAGGTAAAAGGGAAAACAAAATGCGTCTTAATTACGTCGCCGGTGCAGGAACGACACTTTCTGGTACATTCCGATTGCTTACGTTCTGGTTGCAGGATTGATTTTAGTGAATACTGTCCGAATTCCCGATTCAGATGTCTGAACCATGAGGTATAAAATGATAACATTTAATTAGGGAACCTGAGGACTCATAAACTTCTGTGCCGTTTCATAACTCACGAAATCATTGCGTATAGTTGTGCACTTGCTGGACACAGTTTAAGATGTGATTAGAAAACTGGAGTAGACTATGTAGTGTGGCCTAAATTAGACATATGAGACTATCCTTTTTTAAATAGCAGTTCATTGCACTTATTCTTGTTGACGTAAATTCATAGCGTATCCAGGTACAGGATAGTTTCAGATAAGAGTAAGCCTAGGTTGTACAATCCTAAACAATTCATAAATTCACCAAACATTTTACTAATATTTACTATATAACATGCAAGTACACATTACATCTAAGATGATAATGCGATTGTGTTATTTCTTACGTAAATGAAATCATCGTGGATTTTTTTCTCTCGAAAGTAAATAATAAACGATGTTTTTTTTCCAGCCATCCTACAAACGTGTATGTAGCGTCTCGGCATGCCGGTCACATAGGTACCAAGCACACATTGGCTCACGTTATGTGATCCTCGTCTTTAAGCAAACTTCAGTATAGACAGAATCGCATCTACCGATATCTTCGTATACTTGATGACCCAGTGTATCCTAGAATTTTAGGTCCAGAATACGAAACAACCAGCCCAATTAAAACCAGTTGCGATACAAAGACAGTGTATCTGTTAATACTTCTGTAGGGCACTATCATCTAGTAATTGAATCCCATGTCAGTACGTGACTTGACAACTGACATTAATTGGATCTCTATTGTACAAGAACTGTATTAAACTCTTAAAAGCACCGTTTTGGCGGTAACACTACGGAACCGGTATCTTGTTTGTCACCAGCATAGCTATTTGTGCCATCGGGTATGAGTATGAATTAAACCACTGTTGATCGCCTTTCATCGGGTTTCTTAACCAAGTGCATTAATAACATCCACGTGATCAATTTGTCTGAACTTGTCTTTTCGTGGTCGATAAAATGTAGAGGCACTCATCAGTTTTTCTACAAGGCACGTTATTCCCCCCACTTTTCAAGCTTCCTTGAACTCAATCTCGATTAAGAAAAATTGATTTTCAAATCCTTAACTAATTAAGCCAAGAACGTATTGCATGGGTATGTCGGTGAAATTATCCTGTTCGCCAGACACAGACGCAACTGGGATTATTACCGAGTGGCTTGGTTAGGCTGAGACTGTTTGTTTGACTTCACTTTCAGCCCACCCACAAATTCTTGCAATCGTTTCATAGGAAAAATAAATCAACCAGCTCATTCCAAAAAGTAGCATTGACGCCTAGTTTTCTACTGTTAAAACTGCGTCTCCTCTCGAGGCGATCGGGCAACCTGATCATTACTCACAAGCGAAAGTGGTTGAGAGTACATATATGATAATTTGGTCATGCCTAACGTGAGGTCAATGGCGAAGTGGTAAACACGGTTGCCTCATGAACAGCGCGGTCGTGGTTCTAGTCCCGGCGGCATTGGCGATGATATGCACTACTGACGGGCTCTAATGAGAGCGAAACTCGAGTCTAGTGCTTGTGCAGTGGGAAACGGGCCGACTGCAAAGTCTATGAGAATGTGACAGTTGCGATAACCTGTAGATGATGTTCAATCAATACGAAAAACCAAAATCCCCTAATTTTCATCAGTAATTGTGTAGTTCATGTTAAAGTTTCGTAAGTAGTTTACATAATCAATAAATGTATTTGAGCATAGTGATTATCGATTACTGATGAGTAGTCGGGAATTTGGTTTATTTCAAGTTAAACATCACCCGCATCTTATCGCTGCTGTCGCATCCCCATAGACTTTCCAGTC
>JTDE01000041.1:293747-305412 GCA_014338405.1 Paragonimus skrjabini miyazakii
TAATGTATTCGGCCTTATGGAAACCAGTCGAAAACAAGCCTTTTTACAACAAGCAAGTTCTTCGTCAACATACGGAAATCAAATGGAAATTTCACAATTGAGCCATATTGGCCGAGTGTACGAGGGGGAGTCAAAAAGTAATGCCATTTTATTTCGGACACGTATAATTACCAACAAAGGAACATGCATTATACATCAAAATAAAGCTGGTCCTCTGTGGTTCACACCCCTACTTCTCAACATAGTCACCGTTGCGCTCAATAGCAACGTTCCGCCTTTGAATGAGCGCATGTATCCCTGCCTCATAAAATTTTGTTGTCTTTTCTTTGAGCCACTTCTCCACTGTGGTTTTCACTTCCTGGTCACCGGAATAATGTTTGCCTCTCAAAACTTCTTTCATGCGCCCGAAGAGGTGATAATCTGAAGGCGCTAAATCTGATGAGTATGGAGGATGCTGTAAGGTTGTCCACCGGAATGAGGCGATTGTCTCCCTTGTCTTGATGCTTGTGTGTGGTCGAGCTTTGTCTTGCAGAAGGAAGACTTTGCGGATTGGAAAATCGGGTCTCACTCGTTGGATTCTTGCTCTGAGCCTCGTCAGGGTCTCGATGTAGGCGTCGTCAAGAGTTATACGCCTGTCTTCTCTGATCAGAGCATCTGCTTTTGTTTTAGTGGCAGGATTGACAGATGCGGATGGACGGCCAGAACGGGGTTTATCGGCTACACACATAGTTCCCATCTTCTCATCCTTCAAACGACGAACCCACCTGCATACGTTGCTATAATCTACAGTATTGTCCTCAACACACACTTGTTAATCGTCTGTGAACGTTCATGGGGGTTTCCCCCCAGCAACAAAGAATTCAATCACTGCTCTTTGTTTTAGACGCAACTCTACGGGGGCAGCCATTTTGAATTTTCCTTGTGAGTCTAAAAACTTGAAAAGTAAGAAACAAACTATTACATAACGTAAATGATATAATCATTTAAAATTAGGAAAAAATTCAGGTAGTTATATGAAAAAATTCACCAGAATTAAAAACATTGGCATTACCTTTTGATTCCCACTTGTATTTATTCGTCCGGAAAACGCTGATCGATCGAGTGAAGGAGGGGAAATAAGGATAACATCAGCGGATATTTTTAGACGGTTCATTGATGTTGTAATGCATTGCCCTAATCTTATCTAAACCATCTTAGTTAAGAGGTGTAACATTTCCAGGGATGACGTTGTTTGCCAAATAGGACATTGATACTGAACAATTAAACAGAGTTTCCATGTCACGATGAATTCCTTTCTCAGAAAAGTCGAGACCAACAGCTCGCTAATATCACTTCCACTATTCGCTCTTATACAATGATCAGCGCACCCCTTCTAAGTGCTTGCACAAACGTGCACATACACACGCATATACACACGGTTTCTTTTCATCATTCGTCTATCTCTTTTATCTTTGCACATGGTATTCAGTTGAACGATCTATCCTTGTGCCTAATGAATTGTTTTTCAGACCTTGCGGTTACCATGGTCCACAACAAAACCGTGATCGATCAGATTGGCACCGATCCGGCTGCGTAACAATTGTGACCTAATTATGTCGATGGGTTATCTTCCTTTCTATTTATCCTCATGTGAACTAATTTTGACTGGTCTCAGTAGTGGTTATTTTAGGGAAACCACTCTATATCACTGATTAACGCCTACATTCAAACATCGTCTGTACTATGACAGAAACATCTGTTCATTATAGGCCAACCAAAAGAGATGTTCAGAACAGTAATCTTCGGAAAGAAATAGCCTTAACAACAATCATGCTTTGATTAGCTTCTATTCGCGAGGAATCAACTTTTGAAGAAATATCAATATCTATATGTCCAAAAAAATTAATCGTTCCGTTTCAAGGTACTCTCCTCTAGCAATCAACACATATCCTGCGTGATATACTTCATGAACTAACAGACTAATGATGGATGTAGAAGCTGCGGACACCTTTGAAAACATTACTGACTGATCAGCAAGTCCAACTGAGTAACTCTGCACGTTTAAACCGAATAAATTCTCTACAAATAACTGAGCACTTAACAAAAACAAGAAAGGGTTATCGCTCTGGTAGGTTCATACGTTTTGTTCCTGTCCATCATGAACTGATGAACTAAGAGAACAATCTCACTAAGGAGATTCCTTATTAAGCGGTAAGCGATCCCGCTAAGACATTAGACGGAACTTGACACACTTTTAGGCTGTGCAGAAGACTAATAAGCCAGGCTTTCTTCAAACTTTACGGAGGCAAAACATTTGATATTATACAAAAATCAAGCTATCTTAAGAAGAATGTAGGTGTTTTTTCTTCGCATTGAAATAGGTTTCTTGCGAAAGTCTCCCGAAATGCACAACATTAAAACCGTCCGAAGAAGCTGAGAGTTATGAAGGAGACTCCTACTGCGCAATGTTATGTATTCCTCAAAAAGCAGCTGATGTAAATTATCAATCTGACTCGTTTTCTTTACATCTGATCCTCTTCAGTCTTCACAGGAAATCAGTAAGTAATTGCCCCAAATAGATCTACCACCTGTTACGAATTCATGAATTAGGTCTTCAGTTAGAATCATCTGGGAGAACACACCGTTATTGACCCTCTATAAATCAGTTATTCCTTTGTGTAACTAGTTTTTGCTCAGGACGCTTGAACCAGATGCACAAGTGTCTAGTAGCACAATAATAGAAGCTCGTTTCGAGACATTTTATCCAAACCCATCTGATTTTCAGGCCTGCTTGTGCATTTCGACCTAAAACTAGAATAATCCCTCTTTAAGAAGCTCCCAGACTGTTGACATACACCATAATTTAGTAGGTTCATCCCTCACCCTGCTCGCTATATAATCAGGCTTAACTGTTCCATGATCATTTTCCCTCACAAGCCTCGACAGCGGAAAAAGAAAAATTCAACTCGGTTTTATCGTAGCCGAATGTTCTCAAATAAAAATTACCCGTGTTTATCTGACTCTCATTCAACTTTTTTGTCTCTAGGTTAATTCTTGAGTCAAATATAGATTGCTGTTGTGGTGAGCGTTATGAGCAAACATGTCATTTTGGTGAATGAGATGGAAAATGTTATGATTTTCTCAAGAACACTGTGAAAATAAATCAAAATAATTTGACTGCTGAAACAGGAGACGCGGTTGATTAAGACAGTGGTTTGGACAGCAAAGGAGATTTTATAAAATTGACTAGAGGAAGCTACAGTCTGCTGGTGGACTGATTTTAGTAGTCCATTCAAAAACATGCCAATTTCATCAACCACAACTACATGTTCACATGGTTCTTATCCACGTTTTACATTTTCATTGTTCAGTAAACTTCTGAGAACTTAGAATCCATTCCATTTCCTTCTTAAGCTTGCTCATAACCGTCAAATTTTTTTCACAGTAATCAGCAGATCGTCTTTAGTGAATCGTAACACAAACGTCAGACCACAAGAAAAATTCTGTAAGAAAACAAAATTTACAGTATTTATTGGTTGTACGGTAGTAACCGGGTCTGTTGAACTCCTCTCGTTCATTTGAGAAAGAATTGTGTTATCTCTCCAGGTCTCATGCACTTCCAGGTTTGGGACAGATCAAATGACCTGTCATTGATATGCGTGCGAAACTAAATATAGAACACTGAAGTTGAAACATTTGCCCTGACTGTAGTGAGTATGTCATATACGGAGAAGTATTAAACACTGAAAATAGAGATTCTGTTTAGCGGGAAGTATCATGCAACCAGCACTACTAGTTTCAGAAATTTGATGGGGCAGGTTTACTCACACTTTAACAGTTGACTATTTATACTTCAATAGATGACTACACTAACAGTTTTAGCAAACTACAAAGGCGATAACAGTTTTAGTGGGAAATTTGTGCTTTCCATCGCATTTTCAAACAATAATAGACAGGAAGAATTCTCCAAACTCGTTAATAACTTTTTACAGAAAATCCTTTTAGAATAAATAAACTATTATTTTATCATCAATGATGGTTTTCTACGGATGGGGTGAGTTGTAAAAGATTGACGGGATCGAATCCGGCATCGAGACTGTCCACTTCTTGACCTACAGTTTTAATAAGTACCTATGTTTTGGCATGACAATAAATGTTATACTGAAAGATACTTCTGGGTGAACGAAAATCTCAACCTAGATGAATCAGTCGATAACAAACATTGACGATCATCGAAATAATGAGTAAGAAACCCGATTGATCCAGAGGTTTTCTATTGTGGATTACCAAAACTAAAGAGGAAGTAATCTAGGGGCGAGCAAAATATACTCAAAGGACTTAATTTACCCTTCTATTTTTAGAATGATTTTTGGCCCTGCTACACGATTAGCCAGCGCTAAGTGAAGAAACCAAAACAGTTGGCGTTTTCTGCCATGAATTCAGGACTAACGCAAAAATGCGGTCCGTTATGTCACAATAACTAAAAAATCGTTGCGGAAAATCATTTGACAGCGAACCTGCTAAAAGTAGTTGACTAAACGGAAGATTAGTTCTGTTTGACTGTGTTTTTTAATGATAATTTCAAAAACCTTGTTAGGTTGTTTAGATCCTTGGGTTTCAAGTTTAGATTTTGCGGAGAACTTGGATCACTAACTAGATGTAATAGTTAGGATTAAGGACTTCATTTAGCCCTAGAAATCATACTTTGGTTGAAACCTTCCACGCAAATAATATGAATACCTGGTACTAATCGCAATAAGCAGTTCTTATTTATGAGGCAAACGCCAAATTTATGGATACACAACAGTATTAAAGAAATCACAGTCTGTCATTAGCAAATTATGTTGGCACGCACAAAGTCACAGACTTTACGTTAATAAATGCATTATAGAATGAAGAAATTCGCGAATGATGGAAGGCGTAACATTGAGACTGTTCGTCCACTCCTGATCTTATATTTTTAACAAGACGTTTGAAATGGCCTTCCATTAGAACCTCTGTTGTTTCGGGGTTTGGATTAGTGACGAATCAAGTAGATTTTCACTACACTAGCCTAATTGGAAGCCACTGAGCTAGATCGACACATTTCACACCACGTCTGACAGTCACCGGTTAGGTGATATCTTGAAGTGTCATGAATGCTTAACAGTACTCATTTGCAAAAATGATGCATCAGTGTGACCCTTTTGTCCTTGGTTTGAAGTAGTTGTTTCAAAGTAACTTCCCCGGGACTAGAAACATTATTTTCATGGTGCGCACCAACCTGCTTATCATTTAATCATCCATCTGATGGGAATCTTACGATATTTGAATAAGGCAATGAGAAGACGCAAATCATGTGATGTTCTCCGGAGCAATATTTCGTACACTCTGATCACACATGGACATGTAACTAATTTTAACCATTAAGACAGGGTTCCGTAGGGCAGAAATAACGGCTTAAGGGATTAGGCAGACAGACACGGAAATGAAGATTAAACAAATGGTGATGCTGACTACCACGGCAGCCGCAGCGTCAACACAAATTGTTTCTGAACACACAGGGGGGATTATAACGTCTGATAGCCAAAGCCTTAGCAAACTGGAGGATAAGCTTCCGGTGACATCGAAAAATCACACAGAATGCGTCACAAACCTTGACTCTGTGTCCTGTTTGGATTAGGTGTTTCGCCTCTGATGATGCCGGGTGTCATCCGTTGGCCTCTATGCACGCGCCTAGCGTTTCTAGTTGTGTTTCCAACCATTTGGGAACATGCTCCTTGATACGAGAAGCCAGCTGAAAAGTATTGTCAAGGCATGATAACAAACTAAAGTCTGAATGAACTTGTTGACCAGTTTGTATTGACGACACCCAGACTGCATGGAGGGCTACGTATTCACTTATCCCCATCACGCAGAGCTGACCGGAACGCGACTCTAACCGATAATCTTTGTTCGGACAAAACAACTAGAATATGAAAACTGGTAGAGTATAGCATTTCATATTGATTTGTCAGTATCAAAGTTACGATAACATGGATTGATTATATTTATAGCAAACAATTCATGGTTGTGTTCTGTGATCAAATCTCCAAGCTAGAGACTTTTTGTGCCATATTCAACGTTTTCGATAAGACAGCATAATTCATCATTTTCACTACTCGACATCCGTCTGTTCAGACCGTACGGTGTAAGTGGGATATAATGAATAACCGGACAAAAGTGAACCGGAAGGAGGCAAAGTTCCGATGATACGTAAGCAGCATTATTGTTTTGATTGATGATGCGCGTAATTTAGAGCTATAATGTACAATGCACCCTGGTGATAAACAAACATCAACCTAGCGGTTACCTATGCACATTTTTACGATAGATGAAATATTTACTCACATTTTCATAAGCACATTCACGATGTAGGGTGTTGGTGTATAACCGTGCATACGCTGGCGAACACCCGTATGACATACCATTCAGTCTATGTCAATAAAAACTTACAATTCAAAAAGCCACCTGAAAATATAATGTTGCAAGAAGAAATATGTTAACACTATCCATAATTGTGAAAATAGACTAAAGTTCCCTTTATAATATCACATTTAGTAGATGATAAATTCGGTTCAGTAGCTTTATTTCAGTCGAGAAGTCGAAATTACTTAAGCATTTCTGTACATACTATTCATTCTGATAGGATATCTTTAGTTCGCTCTCATCCACCGCACTGACTTTCAAACGTTTATGAAGCGTCGAAGTGGAAAATATTGAATGATATGTTTCTGTGGCAACCGACTGAGATCAGTAATCAAACGACCGTATACTAATCCAGATAATCAAACCACAGATCAGTCTTTAATCCTCAATGAGATTATCTCACAATCAACAATATCCATTTTTCTACTCACTGATTTCAAACTCACTAGCGTTTTCCTTCAGTTTAAGGATGTCCCAGTGTACTCACAGAAGTATATTTAAGAGAGTTTAAATAGAACAAGGTTTAGCAATCTTTTTCAGGATAGCATCAAAATGTCGCTTCACTGAATAGACGGTGGACTGCAATTATTCTTAAGCATTCTTACTTTGTTGCCATTCATCGTCCTCTCACTCATCACCCATTACATGAAGGTCAAACTGATAGTAATGACAGCCAAATACGGAAATTTTATAGTCCAAAACAAACATACTTATACTTTCAGGTGTTATAAGCCTGCCTTTCTCTTAGAAACAATTGTAGTTCCACAGTCTTAGAAGTAAGAAACTTTGCTCCAGTTCACCATCAGTAGCATTTTTTATGACTTCACGTCGACCACACGAAACGATGTCACCAATTTTGAGTAGCTCTAATATATTTGCGATATATCAGTCTAAGATTAGCTCACTTTTAAGGTTACTTTGTTGAAATACCATTCCATATGGGCCGAACATCATCAACAATTGATCGCAGCTGTCACATTCCCATAGAATTTCCAGTCGTCCCCTATTGAAAACAAGCACTAGACTCGAGTTTCGCTCATGATGGAACAGTTCGTCAGTATTGTATATCCCTATCACGGCCGAGATTATAACTTCGGCCACGCTTTCATGGGGCAACCGTGTTGACCATTATGTAATTGAATTTACATCAGGTACGACCGAATTATCATATGTGAACTTTTAACCACTTTCGCTTGTGAATAATGATCACCTTACTTGATCGCCTTGAGAGGAGACAATAACTGTCCTGTTAACTCCAATCCATGACTCCTCGGCTAGGACTTCTCTCCAAGTTGAAATCACAGAAAGCATTCACTTGTTTAAATACTGTCCAAATGCTGTCTGATAAGCAAAGGTTTTCCGATATGTAAAAATGTACTAGATCCAATTCAAAAGGTCATTTCAATTGCCATCGGTGAGCCACACTCTTAAATGACTGATCACGCATTACAGTTATCCGAGGATTTCGTCAATTTAGTGAATGCTGTCGAACACTGACATTCTATAGTTGGGCCTTGAACCGAACTAACTTGGTGGTGTTTTGGGTAACTTCATTGAGCAAATAGATGAACTTGACAATTAATTTCAGCATTGCTCGCAGAATATTTGTAACAGGCGTATCAGACTGTTGAGCCCTAGCCTGAGGCTCAGTTCACGACAGATGTGAACTAACAAATGTCACGTTGCACAGTCTATTAGACTTCGAACTATCCATTTTCTTATGATTTTTCTGTTCTGTAACATATCAAGCCTACACAACCAAAGAATACCACGTGATTGTTCAGCAAGCCGTGTTAAACACTCTGTCTGACATTTGCAAAAGATGAATTGGCTTCGAAACTAAACCATTTCTTTCATCTAAATCTTTCTTGTTACCTCTGCTCATGCTTTTGATTGTCTCCGACGCAGGTCTCATATTTACATCAGATTTGGATGTTTCCTTTATATCTCGGTTAGTTAAAGGGATAAGAAGCAAATTTACGTGCACAATTACAGCCAAAATATGTTTATAGTCTGAATCATTGCATTAACAAATTTCAGGTTGTGAAATAAGTCAAAGCTGTCATCTTGTGTGAGCATACGGATATCTCAATCAAAAATGACGTGTATCAGATATTTTAAATTCCAATCACGTCCTACGGACGTACATCTATCCGACTCTATGCTGAATATTTTGCTAAACACCATTCATCTGCGGATAATGAGAGAGATTAGCTACAGACAGGCTATTTGATAAGTTGATACATACATACAGCAAAGCGTTTCATGGCACAGAAAGGACTGTTCTTTGGCCCTCAGTGAAATACAAATAGGGGCCTGGATATTTTGAATTTAGTAAGCAGTACAGACTAATATTGCATTTACTTCGACATTTGATGCTGAGCACCTTGGAGTAGAATAGAGTCATCGAAAGAAGGCTTGCTCAGGTCAAACTCAAAAGATAATATTTTAAAAGATTATGTATTGCTTTAAGTAAAGAAGGATCCAAGCAGCTAGGTGACAGTTGCGCGAAATACACTATTCATCAAATCTTGGTTTATTTCCAGAAGAGAAAATGGAAAGGAAATACAATCGACCGCTTAGTAAAGAACTAATCAGAACTATGAATGGAAAGGTGTGTCATGAACAGTTTAATAAAAGAGGACAACTGGCAGCTTTAAAAATCCAGGTATGGTCGATCAGATGGCCGGTTATGTCATCGGTCTCATTTTATAAGGGACCAAATGACAAGCATCTCTTTGGAGAACATGCACTGATGGTCCTGCTGGCTTCCAGTTTTAACGACAATATGAATTTTTATTAGGGGATGACAACCAAGCCGCACAGTGTTATGCAATCAGCCGTTTACAAACCTTTTAATTAATTCCAGGTCTAACGTTTACTGAGCTCTATAGCTGGGTGATTGTTCAACACATACTTCTAAAGTTGAACAGATTGTCGCTTGCGCAGTAGAACATTGATATACTGACTAAATCTGTATGCAGTCCAGATGCGGTTTTCATTTGAGAACCTTTCGTGGCTTGCTATTGTAACATAAGTACTTACAATGGCTAACATATCTAACAAAGCTGAAATTGACGGATGTCACTCAGGAAGTCTGATGTGATACTTCACAACTGCAACAACACATTTTGATACATAGCAAACGATGAGAATGCTTAAAAGACCTTGATGGAAAGGGAGATCACCATTCACTCTGCAATAACAAAGCAGACTGTGGTATTTTACGATTATGGGTTGTATAATTACGGAACGTTGATGTAGTGCTGGAAGTCATTTTCTTTTGGATCTAGTCTTCGATTGTTTTGTTTCTCGTGAAGACAGAATATTACTAATTTGTCCGCGAAAATAAGTAAGATGTTTCAAAATGTGTAATACCCGTATAATTATGACAGGCAGTATACCATCTCTGTCAATTCATAGGATGCTACGTTAAACCGGGTCTATCTGTTTACTTGTTTACCTATTGAATATATTTTATCAAATTGCTTAGGTCACTAAACAATTAGTGTGCGATGTTTCGCTAAGACGTTCAGCAACGTGTAGCGATGAACCAAAAATCTCAGATAATCAAAAAAGTTTGGATCACAATGCCACGACAGTAAAAAACAGATTATCGAAATAAACAATTAGAAAACCTCAACAATTTCGATCAACAGAATGATTCCAGAAAATGATATGGTTAAAGATGAACTATGACATCCATACCTAACAGAGTTCTTTCGAAAAGTCAACAGATTTAAAAACAATAGAAACGAGTCGAGTTACAAAAAGGCGGTACAAGCACCACTTAAGCGAAGTACGCTAACCGGCAACTGGTTAGTCGCACAACTATCGAATTGACGCGTTGAAACAGAAACATCTGAGTCAAGGTCTAATGAACGGTCAGGAACAGAAAGGGTAGAATATAAAAAGGTAAACACTTGAGTAGGAAAGAATTTGTTTGGATTTTCACACGACTGAACTCGAAAAGTCGACATAAACCGACGATGTTTACCTCTGTCTAAAGTCTTCATCTTAATCCGACTCTTGGTATTTCGACTTTATTTGATCTAGTGGTATATATGCCACGTAACTTATGATGGTTTCGGTACAGTTATCAGTTATTCATGCGTTCTACTCAAGTTACTGATAACGCAATGAGTTGTGGAACAATTACAAGTATTGCTTCATATTAACAGTGCAGTAATCAAGATTGATATATTCCGCTTCATGAGTTATTGCGGTTTTGGATACGAGAGACTCTTCTCTTTAAAATGGTACGCTTGGATCAAGCGTCCGCACAATTAAATCTACCAGCTTCGTTCATCGGCTATATCAGTGATAAATTATTATTTTCTCTAAAGATCACAGTATATAGTCTTTTGATAATTCATTTTCAAGCAGGTTGGTCCTAAAACAACTCAGCGCTGACCTAAGCCATCGTGTGGCAATGAATTGTCGTCAAGCTGAAAAATATAATTTTGTACACTGGCTGTTGTGATATTCTTTGGTGTCATCAAATAGGTTCGTCTTCAATGAGATGAATAAGTATTTTTGATAACATACAACTCTGACTCCCATTAATGCTGTCAGTGGACTCGTGAACAAGTAACATGTTCATTATGAGAATGATATGATGGCTTAAACTTGGTTTACGTCAGGTCCTTTTCAACGTTAGTTCAGGCTATGGTAAGAAAAATTAACCGCACCGAATATATGCGGAACTCGGAAAACAAATCATTTAATGCTTTCATATGTCGTACACAACCGGTCTGCCCTGCAACAGAGGCACTTCCGAGAAAAATCGTATCTCGCACATGCGGTTTACAGCACTCTCATGATGTCGTAGTCCTCAGCAGCCACTGACATCCCCGGATGAACGTGGCCCAGAAAAACTGACTCAGGAAGAAGTTTTCCATGGGAGATACTGCCTCGAGATCATTTCGCCCTGATGCACTTTTCTTAAAATTAAATATCATTATGATGACAGATTCTTGCGCGAACTGTTCACGAAACGAATTATTTCAGATTGCAACGGTCTGGATCAACTACCTTGTCGCAGATGCGGTGGAAATCTTCCAACACAAAGTAAACCAATACCTCATTTGCCAAATAGTTCTTTTCTTTATTCTAACCCGATAAAGTTCTTACGGCAGTGTGGATGTCAAGAATGCTTGCAGGCAGTGTGCAAGATTTCAGTCAGCCACATGAGACCCTGATTGGTTTTATAGTTTTAAAAGTGTCCGACAACACCGCT
>JTDE01000041.1:305512-323417 GCA_014338405.1 Paragonimus skrjabini miyazakii
AAAAAGAATGATAACATCATCATCTTGTCAGCTGACAAGGAACGGATCACAATTGTCATGGACAAAGCAGATTACGTGGAGAAAGCGAAACAGTTGCTCAACGACACAACCACCTACCACCTACTCAGTGCTGATCTTACCACAAAAGTGGCCAACAAAATCAACACCGCACTAAAGAAACTAGAAGCTGCGTATGAGATAAGCAAACAGAAGCGCTGGAAAATGCAACCGAATGATGCAACCACTGCTCAGTTCTACGGACTCCCAATATGATCCTACCGGGAACACCGACCAACAATTTGGCCAAAGACCTATTCAAACGATTACGACATCTCATCGACGGAACATTCCATCAGCAATGCTCTGCTATTCTTGAGCAAACTGAAAAATATCAAGATAGAAGAAGACGAAGCAATGATCTCGTTTGATGTTACAGCACTCTTCACGTCCATTGACCTTACCCTAGCCAAAGAAACACTACAAAAACTACTGGAAGAAAATCCCCGACCCAATGAATCATTGAAACCGGAAAGCATAAGCAATCTCATGGAACTATGTTTATCGACATACTTCAAATCCAATGGTCAAGTCTACGAACAACTTTAAAAAATCCCAATGGGCTCTCCCATATCCGGATTCATCGCAGAAGCAGTCATGCAGAGGCTAGAGAATATCGCGCTACCAACGATCAAACCAAAACTCTGGATACGATATGTTGACGATACATTCGTAATCCTCAAACGCTCAATGAGTGAAGACACACACAGAATGCTCAACAACGTTTTCAACGATATCAAATTTACAATGGAAATTGAAACCGACAACCAGCTACCGTTCCTGGATGTCCTAATCGGCCGCAAACTTGACGGAACACTGGAGACCTAAGTTTACCGGAAAGAAACACACACGGATCAACTCCTTAGTTTTCACAGCAACTACTTTGTGTGCGATAGAAGGAGCTGCCTTCGAACTCTATTTAAGCGAGCTGAAACACACTGCAGCACCCCAGAGCTTCGAAGAAAGGAAGAAAACTACTTGTATCGAGTATTTCTTCGCAACGGATGCTTACGAAGTTTCATCAGACGGATTTTACTGCAGAAGGAAAGAAATTCAAACTCCACAGAACCATCAACAAAACGAACTGTACTACCATACACCAAAACAGTATCGGAAATGACCGCAAGACTCCTAAGACCACATGGTATTACGCTAGCACACAAGCCAACGGCAACGTTACGAAGATTACTATCAAAACCAAAGGAACAACTAAAACCCGCCGACAGAAGAAACGTCGTTTACAAAATCCAATGCAATGATTGTGGACAACACTATGTCGGCCAAACCGGACGGAAGTTATCAACACGAATAGGTGAACACGAATTAGCCATCAAGACACATCTTCAACTTGAACACCGCAGAAGTCCTTACGCAAGCAAACATCAGACATGCAAGAGATATTCTCGAAGCCTGGTATTCATCAGCCGGATCAATAAACAGACACATCGAGCTGGACAAAGTCTATGAACCAATGCGAACCAAGGATTTGAAGAGATGCCGACACCAACAAGTCCAAATGGCGGTAAACCTAAACGGAGCAACTTGCACAGACCAGACCGAAGTCGAAACGGGACAATGAATAACCAATCGGATGGAATCTTCAGAATGAAGAAAGGCCTCACTCGATCAACTTATAAGGACCAGCAAATCAGATTCAAGGTCAAAGTTCGACAGAAACAGGGAACACCCAATCAGACTGCAGATCAAAGACTCAAGAGCTGCAGAAAATAGACAATCAGACATCAGGTCAAAGTCCAAATGCAACAAGAATCAGCCAATGGTAGATCAGGTCAAAGGTCAAAAACAACAGAGAGCGACCAACCAGAATTCAGGTCAGAAGGTCAACTCACTCTGCCATATAAGAGCAGGCATCCATCGAACTTCACCAATCTCCACGCTCAAAAAACTATACGCTAAAACAATTACGCACTGATGATGTCACCTGATAATGAAACGTTTGCAACCTAAATGCCCAGCTCGGCGAACACACCAATACTAATAAGTTGTGTTTCACCGCAATCTCAGAGCGTTGTGACAATCGTAAACCATGCATCACAAAAAACTCGCCCAGTGAATATACGGAGAATCATATTTCAGATCGATTTTTTGATTCACAAGCTGCAGACCATCTTTTGCGTTTTGCACGAGAATGTTAACGTAGTCAAATTCTTTCCTACACACCTGAAACCGATCCACATGGTGCAGATGTTGCCAGCTGTTTTCGAAAAACATCACTCTGTGGTCGTTATTCAAGAGGGGACACAATGGTTATCAGCTCGCTTAAACATTTCTCCTAGTGACTAATGAAGGCGATTAGATCATATGTTTCTTCCTCTGGTTTTCCGTTAACCTCTCTACCGATGAAACAACGAAACGGCGCTCTCCGATACATGTACTATTATTCAATCAACTGTGTGTGGCTGCGCAACAAGTTGCAACGCCTTACTTGTCTAAATGGATCAAAACGCTCAACAAAATATAGACCGACGCCGAAGAATTAGGTTAGTTTTCCTCACAATCGCCCGAATCAGTAAGTAAATTGTTTGGAGGTCGCAAATGGATTACACAATTACTGTTCTGTCTCTTCCATTGATGAACTTCGTAATTTTGTGCAAGCTGCGATCGCATGTATATTCCAACAACCGCTGAAGGTTCTTGTTCGTTTCTTACATGCATGAATGTCGGCAAACAGTTGTTATTGAATAACAGACCTCAATAGAACTCACGTTTTGTTATGCCATCTCCATCGTTGGTCGTATAGAGTTTCCACGTAAGAAATTACAGCAGTATTTCTACGATGACCAAACTGGAGGACAATCCTCTTAACAGCATTGCGATATACTTACTCTTGAAAGGAGTCCGTTCTTAGCGTATCTTGACCTTTCTGAACCAGTTCGACCATTTGTTTACCACTAGTTTTGAAAAACAAATCACAAAAGGGTTGCACAAAGTAGCTACTTTGCATACGAACTATGTGAAGCACATTCAGACATTTCGTGTAAACCTTATTATTCCCCCTCGGTTGCTGGCGAAGTATGCAGAGAGTAAACCGAAAATGACCATATTAATACCCAGAAACATTAAAATCTAATCTCATCCGCCTTAACAGGGTCGTTGTTAAATCAGCAGGGAGTAGCGACTTCCTAATGGAGGAGAAAAACTGACAGGCACGTATGCCAACAACCCTAGAAACTATTACCATGGGTAACTGAATGACTGAATGGCGTATGTTTTGTTTTTACTGTCATCATCTTGACATGCTGTCTAACATGATTTTACCAACTTCCATGAAGTAGAGTTTTCGTAATACCAAGCCTAATAGGTAGCAAACATCTAGTAGGGGTGGTAAACTTATAACTTTCACATACTTCAGCCTAAAATATAGCTTCTTAAAAAATGCGTCCATTTTTGCCTAACGCAAAGTAGATCCGTTTTTGCACACTATTATGGGTGACAGTTGTTCATTCATGCGGATAGGAAGTCCCTCAAGTTTTTCGATATAGAGACTACCACATTCGGGTGAAAGAATACATGTGTGAGGTGAAGTAAAACACTTGGTCGTTTTAAGGTGTGTAATCCCCAGAAAATGAAGTTGATACTTTCCGTTTTTCAAGGCAACTCATATAGAAGCAATAACCATTGGTCCAGCAGACTGCTTTGATCTATTACAACCAGCTGGCTACAATATCTTACGAATAATTCACCATGGACAGAATACTGGACAAAATATTTGCTTCTGTTTGTAGACGCTTGACCTTTGGGCAAGAGTAGACAACACAAACCGCAGTTTCGTACACAGATGAAAGATTCAGTAAAGAAAGCGTGATTTTTGCCTACGGTTAACCTTAATTGTAAGATGCTTTTCAGTTTTCAGCTTTTTTAAGCGTACTAGTGGAATCGGCAGTTGTTGTTTAATCACGGTCCATGTCACAGTGACGAGTTCGGCTTCAGATGCTCATAGCACAACTACTCTATATTGTATTCACTCATTTAACTAATCCGTTCAATGCCGAGGATAATATATGAGGGTCGTGGCGCTGATGACAAAACTAGTAACTAGCAACCGCATTTCGGATTCCTACTGATGCCTCGGAACTAATAGGTTAGCCTTGCCTACAATGTCGCACAAACGCGCCTCCCAGCAGGCAAAAACATAGGCAGGAAACACGAGAGATTTAACAGGAGTAAAACTCGCTTTCGCAGTAAACCTAATAAGGATTTAAAAACTGGTTTGCCGTCAACATCTGAATGAGTGCAGAAAGAAGGCATAGGTTGCAATATGTTAACATTTTGTTCACTGTCATCAGTCACACACGAAATACCTACAGGTTATAATTGACAGTCAATTGAGGATAGGCCGTGGACACTCATAAAGTCACACCAAGTATTATGTCATCAGCATCACGGCAGCTCGATGGGTTGTTTCAACCACTGTTGTGCACATAGTGCCGATTGGTCAGTCCGGATCGAAATAACTCTACCATAGGCTAATAGCTTCGGGTTCTGATTGCATAACAATATTTTGAATGATCTAACTAGGTCAACCTGATGACCTGTTATGGTGAGGTGTCTACCAGTTGATGTTGTGAGATTTCATGCATTGTACTCATGGGTTTGAGATTTTGCCATGAGTTCTTTTAATCAGTTTGAGACGTGTTCTGCAACTCACTGTGATAGCTGTTGGTCTGTTCTGCCTGTGTAGACGTCACTGCAACCGTGAGTGAACTCGTAGACAATGTGAGAGGCAGAATAGTTCGACAAACTGCGTTTACGACTGGGTACAACCAGTCTTTCAGTGATTTCATCCAAGAGTAATTGGGCAGCCGCGTACGTGCGGGATAGGGCGGACTTCAGTATAAACTTGATGTCGTTTGCCAAATGATACCCTTTGGATTGCAGAAACAAAAAATATATCCTCTTTTGATATCTTGAACTGGCGCGCTCCACTTGTGGATGTCTATGGACTTTTCAGAATATCCCTATGCTAATAACGTTTGTTTTTCAAGTTGAACATCACTCACAATTGATTGCAGCTGTCGCATTCTCATAGACTTTGCAGAAGACCCGTTTCCCACTGCACAAGCACTAGACTCGAGTTTCGCTCGCATTAGACCTCGTCAGTAGTGCATATCATCGCCACTGCCGGGATTAGAACCACGGCCACGCTGTTCATGAGGGAGCCGTGTTTACCACTGCGCCATTCACCTCACATTAGGCACGACCGAATTATCATATGTGAACGCTCAAACACTTTCGCTTGTGAGTAATGATCAGATTGCCCGATCGTCTTGATAGGAGACATAGTTATTGTCTGTTAACTCCAGTCGATTGTGGGTGATATTAAATTTGAAATAAACCAAATCCCCGACTATTCATCAATGACGTTTTTCCCAGCTCACTAGGAGTGTAAATACACTTGGCCCTATGAAACAGAGTTTTGACAAAGCCCCATTTATATGCTGTTGGGGAAAAGTTGGATAACTGAAGATATTGTCCGCCCCATGTTGCTTTTTGATGGACTGATTGCTGTAATGTCTCATTTTCGTGTTTGGTGAGGAGTAGATCTAGGATTACTAAACTGCCGTTTGATTTTGTTTTGTGAGACACGAATATGTTCGTATGAATAGAATTAAGAGGGTTAAGAACAAACCAAAATGCATAATATCCATAAAAATCGGCTGATATCCATAAATCGGTTGATGTTGGGTCTAACGGACTACATATGGCAACTCCGTCTAGTTTTCTGTAAGGAAGTTCATCAAAAGTAAATCTGCTGTTTTCTATACAGAGTAAGGTGAGATTCTTGAGATGTTCAAGTGGAATACCCATATCACAGTTTTGACTAGAGATAAAATCAAACAGCAACTCTACTATGTCATGAAGAAGAACAGTTGTGAAAAGGAAATCAGTGTCAATCGAATACACTGCTTGACAACTCACCGATAAGCTTTCTGATGTCTATACCAGCTCAACAAATCTTTTAGGCATTCGGGGATGCACCAAAATTACACAAGAATAGGACACCTGTGCGACAAATTTTGTGTACAAACAAGTCAGCTTATTTTGAGGTTGTTCGATGGTTGGTTGAAATGCAGCACTTTATTCACAAAATCTCATCCCCCCCATTGCTTAATCTGTAGTACCTCAAAAATTATACCGATGCTGTCTCGGTTATTATGAACGGTTTGCAGCGCAAATGACCTTAGCCAGATTTAGTCAATTGTTCACAAAATCCCAATCAGGCATTTATTGTTCAGAAATTATTTTGAAGCACTGACGCAGTAACCAAACTTGAACCTCATTCAAAACTTCGTGGAACGTTCAGTTTGTACAACAGCTTGAGGTATATTGTTTATGCACACTAAGTGATTAGTAACGAAAAAGCATTCGAAGAGACGTCTGCAAGTGTTTTTTTGGTAAACTGTACAGCTAAGCACTACAGTCTTGTTTATCTTATCAACGTTCACCCTCTTCAAATGTGCCTGAGCTCCTAAAATCGTGCGGGGGGTGGATGAAATGCAGGTTGTTTGCAGTAGCATAAAGATAGCAACACGGCGCACCTGGTTAATCCCTTCGATACCACGGTCCGGTTAATCTGACCAAACGATCTTGGACTGGCGGGACCACGTCAGCACCTTCTCACTAGATTCCCAAGCTTCTGGGTTCGACTTGGTTTAGTCTTGGTTGGATAGTACGCCTTCGGTGGTAAGTTCTCCATAAAAAAAGTGTGCATAGCTCCTGAAATGAACAAGATGGAAATTTAAACCACTTTCTAGGACTACATTCAGCAAGAGACAGGATGAAGGGTGTGTTAGAGATGAAATCACTTACATTCATGTGCATGTCCAAAGTCTTATTGTATATGTAGTATCGATATGCGTCCGCTTAAATTCACGACGGAATGGATCGGAAGAATGTAACACTGATCCACCACGGTTTCTCTCCTAAACATCACTGGCAGAAAACAGCGCCGCACGGATTTAGCAGTTAAGCGGGATTAGAATGGATTTTGTCAATAATGTCAAACAACCGGGTGATTCTCTTCTAAGCGGTGTACGACAAAATCCCTAACACGGCCACAGAAAGTTCAATGAACAGCAGTCGGTTGTATGTTTGGTTGTTTGCAATACGGAATATAACCTACAAAATTGATACAGATAGTATTACATGACTTTTGCCCTGGGCATGCCAAATAGGATACTTCCAAGCAAGATTTGTTGTGTTCCCAACAAATCGAGCGCAGATTGGACCGTACAATGGAAAACTCATTATGCCAGTAAGATTTATTCGCAGTTGAATCATACCAAGTTTTCTAGGTAGCCAAAATCACCCTATATTAACAGTTGTGATTTAACAAGACTTAAACTTGGCCCGTAGTCATAATTAAGGCAAACATGTGTGAGAATATTAGTGAACCACCACGTGGCTGCAGTTTTTAGATTACCGTGTTTGGCGATGCCCTATAGCCACTACTTAACATCGTATTTCTTGACAAACGTGAGTAATGAGAACGGTGCATTTGGTAATGGGTGCCGAGTTTGAGACAAAATGGACCAGTCTTGAGCAGATTATCCTCAATACTTTAACTGTACTCTGACATACTGCTCGCCTTTATGTGTCCAAATCTCCTCCGTTATACACTACAAACTGAATGTTGATAATGGCCCCATAGGTGAAATTCGGTGACCTTAGTAGTCATTCTACTGTTCCTTTCTCACAGATCCTTTGTGAAAGAGCAACAGTATGGGGATAATTCCGCATTGTTTGTGAATATTGCAGAAATACATGCTTTAAACGAATCCACAGCCGGTCATGTACCCCATTGGATTCAGTGTGGGAGTCACAAATCGTTACAGTAGGTGTAATTAATACCGAGGTAAACAAACCATTATCTGTTCGTTAACAATACCAGTTGCACGTGAGATATTTTCCCTGCAAATATTTTCCCGTGTTTTTAGTTCGACTAACTGTATTTCAACTTTTAATTCAGAGGTTCAGCGGCCTCCAAGTGACTGAAAATTGCTGAAACTGAGGTAACTTCGTTATTCGTGTGATCACAACGTCCAACCAGTTGGAACTCCTTGAGTCTACTAGAGTCTCTTCTACCAACCATCACTTGTATTCCTTATGTGTAAAAACTACTTACCATTTATGTCATAACTGTGTCCGTTTTTAACCAAAATCAAATCAGTTTCGTTGTTTTTCAGTATATTGGTTATCTGTAGGTTATAGTTACCCATGTAGCCGAAGTAAAAATAGGCAATACATTTATTTAACATGTTTCTTGTGCAGTCTACATTATTCCGGAAATAGAAAGGCTACAAATTGTGTCACAATCTTAACAAGTGAAAAAAGTACGGGGGAGGAGTGATGTAACATACCAGCTGACCAGTTTTGTAACGTCATCGTGAAAAAAATGACTAGATGCGTTTAGTAAAGCGTACACTTTCAAATGTAACATTACCACTAACTTTTGAAGGGAAAAGTAGTTTAAATCGAGAGAAAATACGAGTTTTGTCTAACGTAACACCTGAAGTAATTTAAGCAACGGAGGATATCTGTTTATTAAGAAATGTAAACTGAATTCTATTAGTAGCAATTTTTTCTAAGTGTATACTAAATTGTTTTAAACATTTCAAGTTTCGCGCCATCAGGAAACATGCGTAAATTGCAACTCGTATATTTATACTGCGGCTCAGCAGCCAAGTGGTTTGAGATAAGCATAATCAATCTCAAACTATTGAGTTTGATACTATACAACTAGAAACTTTGAAATTTGTACCTGTCAGCGTGTTTTGGACCTTACGCTGAAATCCACCTTCCATGATGGCTTCGGTTATTACGTTCGGACAAAACAATTACAGATAACCGGTTAGAGATTCAAAAAGGAAACCGTGGTTTCCTCTTCAAAATTGTCCATCCTCTCTGTTATTTGTTTGGTGTATACTAATTACCTTGAGGAACAGAAGTCAGTGGCATTCTACTATAGTTGCAATCATAGGCGATACGAACAGCCGAACTACAGACATCTTTACACCAAAAATTTCGTGTCCTATTATCTTTCAAAAAATTACACCAGCGTAACCATTGTTTTCTATCTACGTCCTAAATCATGTTTAAGTAACATTTCAACGGACTGTTACACAAACCAGACAGTTATTCCTTACTGGCTGCAGCATGTGATGATGCCAATGATGATAACGCTGATGCATGATAACAACTTCATTCTAGTGGAGCTCGTTGTGATCCATTTTTAGATAGTGGTCCTCAACTGTTTTAGTCATGTCCATCAATTTATACAGCTTTGCATAATTTTAGGTCAACAATTTATATGCTAACAGATTAAAAATTATCCACAATTGATCGGCCCGTTTCCCACCGCACAAGCACTAGACTCGAGTTTCGTTCTCATAAACTGTCGGCAGTAGTGCATATCCCCGCCACGACCCACGGCCGGGACTAGAACCACGGCGACGCTTTTAACGAGGCAACCATGTTGACAACTGCGCCATTGACTTCACATTAGGCGCGACCGAATCATCACATGTGAACACTCAACCAATGCCGCTGGACAGTAATGATCATAAGAAACAAACTTGAGCGTAACAGCACGGCATTCGTTTCGTGTCATGAGCTGATTAACCGAGGTAAGTATGTCCAGCACATCACATAAGTACTTATATGATATACTTACACGCGAATGGTTCATCTAGCTCTGTGCAAGGAAAGCAACGGTATCAGTGTGGTGTATTAGCTTATGGTTGTTAGCAAGTTCTCCCTTACTGGAGAGCTACCGTTGAACATGAGAAAATTCAGCTGAAACATCATAGTCACGGTTTAGTAATCGATTACCACGGTGGAAAAGTACGGGAAATGTAGACTAAAAATACAGTGGCTGTGAGAGTAAAAACATTTACAGTAGATAAATTTCCACGAAAATTTAGTTATGTAAATTTTGGTCACCGTCCCGATGTTAAGGAATGTCTTTCAGTTCTTTATATTGCCAAGATCCTGTTCTGTTAACGCGATTGACGCTAAACGGGGACCTGATAATTTTGGTGAAAATACTCGCAACAAAGTGTTTAAAACTATGTTCGCTAAGGCATAAAACTGTTTCTGGACGACAGAATAGTCTATGTGTTACTCACATGCAAGTAAAGTGATCCGCGTATGGCATATTTGTGGGAAACAGAGCAGTGTATCGCGTGTTCATCTTATAACAAAACGGCAAGAGACCACTGTTTAGACATACACCTCTGTTAAGCTGCTGCGTGAGTGGAACTTTTATTGAGCCTTCTTTGAATTGAAGTAAGTTGAAAGTTTATTTGAAGGTGATAATAACGAGTAAGGGCAAGACGAATAAGTAAACATTGTCATAAGATATTCGGTGATGACTTTCAATGGACAGTGAAGGCAGTCAGAGAATAGGACGTAAATTTCCGTGGTTCAACCAGAATCTGCCACAACGTTCACTTACAATAGTTCGAACAAAATCTTTTGCTCACCTTCAAATCGAATTTTCATAAAAGACTATCGCGACAGTCTCAGGCAACTCCTATTACTACTACATACTTCCGGATACACGAAAGCCAGTAATTAACAGTAGACTGACCAAGTTTATATTTTACTCATACGCTAACCCATTAGTAGCTGGAATATCACAACTAGATGTTCACCAGATGTTATTTTCACACCTAGTGTGTTTCTCAGGAAAGTCAGTGGCTATGCACTTGTCTTGTGCAGATAATGAAGTGTATGAAACTTTACCACAAGCTAGCGGTAAAATATACCAAAATGATGTTTGTCAAAGTAATCAGCGTTACAAAAAGTTATAAAAGAGTTATTTTACAACGATTATGTTCAAGTATTTCTTCGTGAAAAACGGAATCACGAACCATTATTCACTCTCAGTATTACATGAGGCAATTTGCCGGAATGTTGTTTGTGGAAGTAACTTGAAATAGGATAACAGCTGAATCTGCAGTTACCCTGGTAGTTCTAGAAAGAACTGGTTGTTAGCCAACCATAGGACTGCTTTATATTAACTTCCTTAAAAGCAGTGTTTCAGTTTGGTACAAACAAGATGCTAATTTTGACTCAATAAACTTTCTTAAACATGCACTTCTGTGCTATATGCTGCGATATTTGCTTAATAAAAATGTTGATCGCCAGTTCCACAACATTTCACCCAGTTCACAGTGAACAAAAGATTGAACCAAAAAATCAAGTATTGGTAGACTTCCAGTAAAGTGCTTACACTTCTAGTGGCTTTTCATGACGTTTACGCCGTGCGGCGAGCATCATTTTCTTCGATTACAAGAAGCAGAATGCACAAAATATCCCCTGACACGTTATATTTCCAACAAAATCTCTGGTGTTTCTAAAAGAAATGTCGAAAGTACACAACGTCATCGCAAGCAGTTCCTTTATTTCATATTGTGTACATGGTAGACCCCTTGAGCCTGAATTTTTGGTGAATATCAGAAGATGATAAAAATGCCGAAGACCACAGTCCATCCCTAAATGTTCCACTCCTACTCTTTTTAAAGTTGCTACCCCAGGTATCAATGTAAAGGAAATGGTCAGGGAAATTCAGAGTTTTGAGTAAAACCTGAAAGCATTCAACCATATTTTCGGCACATATTGACAGCGGTCAAAGCACTGGAGGTGTGCTTTGGTCAATCACTGAAAATAATATTCGGATAGAAAGATGTGAACCGTGCATCGAAATGTCACCTGTTTTCTCAGTTAACATCACGTGACTTATACCTGTCACTGTAAACGTACACCGACCTACAGCTCCAAAATTAAAGTTGGATAGGCGTACGGCTTTGCTTCATCGTCTAATCTGAAATGGGGAGAGGTACAACAATAAAAATAGCCGACTGACCATTTTGCTTATTCAAAGATAATTAGATACAAATCTGTGTGTGGTTTGCAACCCTGAACAAATCTGGAAGCATGGTGGGCCTTATTTCAATAATAATCGCAACACGCAGGCCAGCTGTTTCTTCCCTGATTGTCCGTTACATTAACGGACAAACTTTAGGGCAACGTAGAGATACCGGGGGACAGCATTCTTCCGAAGTCGGGGTACCAACAACAGTCCTGAAAAAGGAAACAACAAGAAACAAGCATGAGCCAAAGGCCCAGTAAGCCATGCACACCACTTACACAAACGATAACTAGAACGGCGCCGACAACACAGCAGCACGCTCCTTCACCAATTCAAATTCAACTAGTGCGCGCCTGTTGGTTTCGGCCGCACACTAAATAGTGTCACTGAATAGTAGAGTTTGAACAGTTATGAAAATAAGCTGCACAATTTTGAAATGGATATGATCCTTCTAATGTTAACTAACCTATCTATGCGTAACATACGTGTTACCCAACAACTGTGCTTTCTGTTTGTCCAGTACACCTTTACTGAAGTTAAGCGGTTGAAAACTGTAAATTCTTTGATGATCGAAGTAACTCCGGAATGAAATAATTGATAGCTGATGTTCAGAACTGGTTTCGATGCAGTAGTAATAACAACCTGAGATCGGGCACCTCAGATATTTATCTCAATAGCACAGTTGTTTATCTTATTATCATTGACGTAATAATACAAGAGTAATTTTAAATAAAGGCCTAATAGCAATCACCACAAATTCATGTCGACAGTAACTGAAGCTTAATGTGGGTTGGTAGACTACACTTTTCAGTAATGGGGTAAAGATTAAATCATTAAGCTGGACAAATATCGTGCCACTCAAGCAGAATGATAATATCACAAGTTATAAGTTGTATGAGGTCAAAAAGAAGTGATTTTCATTAAAAATGATTAACTCCGAGGAATCGTTTATTCTATTTAACATGTCGCACATCAGATTAACAAGAGAGCAAAAGTGTTTATAATTGCTACTATATTTTAGACAGACTGCTCTGTAGTGGGGTGTTTTTGTTAAAAAAAATTCCACGTCCTGGGAATGAGAAATTAAATAAACAAAACGCCTTAACGACCTAGACTCATTGAACGAATTCCCGGTCAATCGGGTGGAATGATTAACTTCAGAATGGTAGTTTAAATATGCGGTAGTTCGCCTCACATTGTTTACTGAGATAAAGACAGTCGAGCGTTCCATGTTTACGTACATCTTATCTGCACTATAGTTAGGAGAGGGTATGTCAACAATAAAATAACACAATCGAATTTTGGGTTACACTCCAGGTTTTAATAAGTGAAGTAATTTTGCCATGATAGCCAGAGACTTGGTTTTCCGCAACATTTTTGTTGCATTTCTATTTAGTGTTATTGTCGAATTCGGTGGACGTTTATTTCAGGAGCCAGGTCCTTTCACTAGGCGGAAATATCTCTCTCTGGATAAAGTAAAAGGCTTCATATGGACACAGTTTTGCGTTCTTCTGCGGGGTGGTTCGTCTACAACGCTTATAACAGTAAGCGATTTCGGTCTTTGCTTGTGGATCGTAACAACAAGGTTGGTCGATCACATGGTGATGAACAGACCTATCTGGTCTCTTTCGACTGACAATCAATGTTTCGGTCTAAAGACAAGGAATTCTGATCCACTGTCTGCTTCGAAGTAGACATAACGAAAGTGGACAGTATTAGTAACATGTAATGTAGATACAACTAGAGATTTAACTAGTTAAAAACAAAGTTATTGCTTTACTGGAAGCTTAAACAAACCTGCTTCTACGGAATGTATACCTATGCCGTTAATACACCAAATTTTTTCAACTTTCGAAATGACTTGAAAAGCATTTAACGCTGTCTCCCTCCTCTAGTTCCCATGGTGAATATCTAGGTGTTGAATAAAAATAATTTCACAGGGAGGAACTTCGGAGAATTGGGATAAACACACACAAATAGAGATAGACATTATATGAACACGAATACAATCACATCACGTATTATGTCATCACCACCACGGAAACCCTATGGGTTGTTTCTACCACTTCTGTGTACATAGCGCCGGCTGGTGAGTTCTGATCAACATGGCTTCGCTAAAGGCCAGTAGTTTCGGGTTCTGTAGACGTAACAATATTTTGAATGATCTAAGTAGGTCAACCTGGTGGTCTGTTATCACGAGGTGTCTGGCAGTCGATGATGCGGGGCTTCGAGTAACGGATTCACCGGTTTCAGATTGTTGTGTCATGAGTTGTTTTAACCAATTCGGGACGTGTTCTGCCATCCGTTGAGATAGCCGTCGGTCTGTTCTGCCTATGTAAACGTCACAGCACCTGCAAGTGAACTGGTAGACAACGTGAGAGAGAATGGTCAGACAGACTGCGTCCGGGACTATGTAGAACGGGTCCTTTGTTGGTTTGAACCAAATGTAATTGGGCTCCGTCTACTCAGTCTACTTTTCGTGATAACAGGTCATCAGTTTGACCTATTTAGATCATTTAAAATATTGTCACGTCAACAGAACCCGAAGCTACTGGCCTTTAGCGAAGCCAGGTTGATCAGAATTCACCAACCGACGCTATGCACAGTGTGAATTTGCCAAAATCGAACGCAGATAACAGTTAAACGTTTCTCTTGTCCACTCTGAATTGCTATCTACTCCGGTCAGTTTTACGTTATAGGCAAATTACTACAAGCATAATCTGTGACTGCCAACCAGTATCCGAAACTGTTGGTCTGTCAACACAAGGCGATCTGTGCGGTTAACCAGATTTAAATGCGTGAGGTTGTTGATAGAAATTATCAGGATATTCGGTTTTTCTCCATTTCGACCGTTCTAACCAGATCCCTTGACAAATAAACGATTATGCGTAGAGATCTTACCTTGTTTAATGTGAGGCCATTGGATGAGTTGAAAACACATAGTAGTCTGTTGGACGCCATCAGCAGTGTGAATTAGCATGAAGCGTTTTCACGTCAACGAGACAGTTCGCAGAATGACAACACCGCAGGTCTTGATGGTTTATCCGAGCCTGGTTTTAGGCTTCATTATTGACTGAGTCAAATCTAAACGAATACTCGATTATAGTGAAGTGTTTGTTTAAATAACTCATTAAACACCAAAATGTTGTAAGGGTTGTAACCATAGCCAGTTTAGACTCTCAGTTTGTACATAGTTGAGTCCATCTGAACAAAATCCGCTGATCACGTGACCATGCAAGTCGTACACCAGAACTGAACTGTCAACTGTAGCTACGCCCTCCTATGCACTTTTCCAGATACAGACCAGAAAACACCCTCAATTAAATGTATTCGCAAAATGGAGCGCCAGATTCTGTAAACCACTTAATAACTCCAAATCCACACAGCCAAGCCATTTCTCAATCCTGATATTTGTATATTTAACGTCGGCGTAAACTTTGTCACCGATGTGTCTACGTGTGAATTCCATAATAAACTGAAGACTAAACACGGTCTTAGCAAAGGATAGTTCTATATACAATAACTTTTCTCCGTTTGTGGAACCGTCCCTTTTCAACAATGACTTTGAAACACGCAATCAGTCAGCGTCCGTAGTCGTAAGACACGTCACGTTATCGACCCAGTTTGTGCATTCAGAATCCTATTACGTCACTCCAATCCAAGATTCTTACGGTTTGCTGTGGCTGTCGAAAACAATCGGCTAAAGTCGATCCTGGTTGTTCAGAAACAATTGCTCGTAAACTTGACCCTTCCCTGGATTTAGTGACCTTCTCTAACCCACCGACTGACTATCCACCCTACTCTCTCATTGTCCGATATAAAAAACCGTTTCATGTTATTGTAAATTTGGTGCGATACGAAATGCCCGCGTCTACCAGTTTTCGTTTTCTGACTGTTTTGTTCAAACTTCTAAAGGAGATGAACTGTTTTATATACCATAATGCCGTACAGGGATTATTAACTCTCATCAACCAAATTTGTTTAGTAGCAGAGTCCTTAAAAGGGTTTTTCATTAGAAGGTTCGGAGATACTTCATCGAAGCTCTCCCTTATACTTAAAGTGGCTAAGATACGTGAAACGGTTTTTTCACGATTCTAGTAAAATGACTCGGAGAATCATCGTACCATACTTGACAAGCATTATCGAACAGTGTACCTGATTTAAGTCCACGTATTACAAGAGGTGTGCATACCTTATAGGGGAAATTATTTTCTTCGTCAGAAATATACCGTTAGTGAGCACGTATCATTGACGTAGACTACAAATCCCGTGATACGGTTATCTCAATGACTAATGAGTCCTCGGTGAAAACGCAACCAGTGAGTGTGATTAACTAACAATTTTGCCGTCATGCTAAACTCCACAAATAACGTGTTTAAACAACGTAAAGGTTTAGTTTATGAACAAATGTGTTTGGTTGACAACAAGATCAGCAAACCACACCGAATACTCAGGCTCACTTTCATTCTTTCCCTAGGATGGGAAAAGATCTCGATCAATGCCCAGTTACCGGTGTCTGACGCAGCTGATTGTTTATTCGCCTCAAACGTTACACTGGAGGAAAAATGTCTGTTCTCTTCAATCGTAAACATTGTGTATCAGTTAATACTGACAGATGTGGATGTCCTAGACATCCTAACAGGTGAGTTTGAACAAGAGAAATCTAATTTGTTGCTCTTGACACATTGTGTTGACAGTGGCTTACACTTCGCAGAAGGATGTGCACGTTTGCAAACAAGCAGCGGTGATTGGAGAAGCGTTGTTAACACATAAGATGAGTGAACTAACTGTGATAAATATCGGACGGAACGTTAATTCTTATGTCAATACATGCTAGGTGTCGTTCTACCAGTCATATTAATATAGAGTCTGTTACTTTTTTGCTCTCTTGTTACACACTATTTTTCATGCTTGTTATGTTCATTGTACATATAAACCACTTGTCTATGGTTTGAATGAATGCACACGTGGTCATTGTTATCGAGAGTTGACTGTGGCAACAGTCGATGTTAGCACGCTGGAGGGATTGAATTAGCTGAAACTACTGTTACTGAGGAGCAGTGTTCTTATAGCGGACGTAGTGTGATGGAATTTGTTGTAGTCAGTTACTTTAGATTGTTTGATAACATTGTCGATTCATTTCTTGGTTCCACTACAGTAGCATCTACCGGGGGGAAATATATTTCCAGTAATGTGAAATTTTAAGAATATAGTATTTACTTATAGATAATTGTTACTGCTGATCTAGTTGTTGTATCTGCACTACGCACTGAAGTGAGACCGCAAAGGAGTTAGGAGGAACCTTGTGTATCCTGACTGAGCCAGCATGAAAGTGAATTACACGTAACAATGAATAGAATTTACAGTGAACGTGACCTTTGCACGTGAACTTTGCAACCGGCAGGCGTGAAACGGGACAGTTCACGTGAGTGGGCGATTGTGTGTATGTGTGTGTGTATGTACATGCAGGACGTAACGTAAATGTACCGTACACCTCTCCCCGCTAAAAAAGGAAAATGTCACAAGTACGATCGCCTATAGGGATTTATCTAAAATCTCTGGATTGGGGGACGTGTGCGTCTTGAATGTCTTCTTCCTGGACTGCTCTCCGGTGGCGGTACATCAGGTTGTTCAGGTTCAGGCGTTTTCGCTTTTGGTAGAGAAAATGTATCAAGTAGTATATCTAGCGGCAGTTCATGATGGTTGCTCGCGTAGTTGTCATCTGTCGTATATCTGCGTTTGATGTGATTGACATGTCTTCTGATTGTGCCTGGTTGACTGTCCACTCCTTACAGTACGTGACCGATTCTCGCTCTCACTCTTCCTGGGATCCAAGGGTTAGTTTGCTGCCTGAAGTCACGATTATACACCAAGTCACCAGGGAAAAATACGTGCATACGCGTCCCATGGTGCCGATTGAATTGACTCTCCATTCCGTAGTTAGGCTCGTTC
>JTDE01000041.1:323744-346057 GCA_014338405.1 Paragonimus skrjabini miyazakii
GTGATTGAGACACTTTATTGTGGAATCTGTCGTTTGATTCTTTAACATGAAAACTTCCGGCCATTTGGAGAAGGAGTCAACAATAATGAAATAATACTGATTATCGATGGACCCTGCATAATCAACATGTATACGTGCACCAGGAGCAGAAGAGATCGGTCATGAATGGAGGTCTACTTTGACAGGAGCCTTAGCAGCTTTGACACAGCTATCACACCGCCGTACTAGATGTTCAATATCTCGGTCTATATTAGGCCAATAAGCGTAACAACATGCGACGGACTTCATCCGCACGGTTCCAGGGTGGCCTTGGTGTAGCTGATTTAGAACTCTATTTTGAAGCGTGCGTGATACCACTATTTTGTCTCCAAACATTAAACAACCATCGACTTGTGTTAAAGCATCCTTCCGGCAGCAAAATGGCTCATGGTCTGAATTTGCAATGGCCTGTGGTCAACCATTTCGTAATAAAAATAAAATGCGCTGAAGACAAGAGTCTGCGTGAGTATGTTTTCGTATCTCACGGAAGGTGACGGGAAGGTGGCGAACGGAATCTGTGAATGTGGATTTAACTTCTGCATCGACCTCTACGGAGGAAATAACGGTATCTTCAGATGTCTTAGCAAGCAGTCTATCAGCGATGAGTCTGGATAACGCGTCCGCATGTCCAAAACTGGTTGTTCTTACATACTGAATCGTAAAGTTATATCCGATTAAAATTGTTGACCATCGTTGCAAACGATTTGCTGTGTGCACTGGAATGCCCTTCTTAGTGCCAAATATAGAGAGCAATAGTTTGTGATTGGTGCACAATGTAAATTTTCGACCATGCAACATTTTATGAAACTTTTTGATTGCAAAAATAATAGCCAATCCATCTTTTTCAATTTGACTGTAATTTTTTTCCGCTGGAGTCAACGTGTGTGAGACGTGACTAACTTCCTTTTGACTACCAGAAGCAAAACCATGCAACATTCCATAATCAAAGGCATCAGCTGCTACAATCGTGGAAGATAGGTTCCGAATGTACTAGCGAGATAAAACGTTGACAGGAAACAGTCTTTACTGGCCTCGGACTTAGCTGAGAAGAGCATCAAATAGATAATGTCTTAACCCACTCGTCGCTTATCCATTTGTCGGCGCGTATTGAAGTGCCATGTTTGGAAAGAATTATCTAGAAAGGCACTTCTTGGAAAACCACATGTCAGCCTACGGTTAGGAATGTTTCATCGCAGATCTCGTACTTCAATCTGCCCCTTTTGATACTGTGACACTGCTCACTACTACCCATCACCAGCCAATAGTAGGTTTATGATTTCTGGGGTTTTAAGTTGAAGGGTTTCAGTCGTGATGTCACAAATTGGAATTAACGGAACAATTACTATGTTCCCAACAAGAAGATAGACAATGTGAGCATCAGGCACAAGCAAATGACTGAGTGCTCGTATAGGCTAATTCCACCATGTCTATTGTGTGATGATGGTGGCACAGGTTTGTAAAAATGTTTGCCCAGAACGGAATCTTAATTCCAGTTGTTGCAAAGAGATAAACTACTGTTGAGCTCTGACAGAAACAAAGCTCGGGTCTAGATCTGTGTTTCAAAAGGCAATGGCGAAAATCTCTGACAATACAAGAGGTGCAATTAATGGGGAGTATGTACCATTCAGTTTACATTGTCAGCGTGTTAAAGTGTGGTAATTAGCATTTCACTATTTTTAGTTCGAGGGTTTCACCCACTTGGACGTGCAAAATACACACTGTGAGGTAACGTGGCTAAATATTTCGTAAACTTATGTGTGGACACGATGCTGTCATAGGACTCGTCCCCATTTATGTCGTCGAACCGCTGAAGGTAATTATGTCAGCATATCAAACCCCTTCAATAGGTCCAATTTTTAGTCACTGCCTAAGAATTCGTTAAACTATATTGAGCTGAAACACCGTAGTAACGTTACTTAACGCTAAGCGTCATTCTCACTGCATACAAGCCAACAAAAGACATGAAACCCAACGCGACCAACGGCTCCGATCGATGGTTCCATCGTTCGAACCTCGGCATAAAACTAGTGGTAGACGGGTCAGTACTAACGGTATCGTAAATAACGTTTAGCCTCACCAGTACTGCCTACACACAGCTTGTATAGGCCTGTTAGATATCCGCATGGTCACAGCGGTGCGCGAAAATCCACACGCTAAACTGTGTGTGATCCGAATGCAGAATCTTTACTGCATGCTGAATCTAGGCACCGATGACATGTCAAAAGTGTTGATGTGTTATCCAAACAATTAGATATCCTTTGATTTACTCATTGTCTGATGAGTTAGTGTTTACATACTGTTGTAACATTTGAGGCCAGCTAACTGAATGACCAATGTTGTTCGGGTGAATGACTAACGACCAATAAAATGAGTCAGCAATGCTATACGTAAGCAAATGAAATTAGACTCAGACTTTACTTGGGTTAAACATGCTAATCAGCAGCAACGCCATAATTATAACATTTTTACTATATATTTCAGTCCAGCCTAATGCACATCTCCGATATTTTAGCAAGTTGAGTTGACAACTTAGAGGAGGAATGGCCATGAGACTGTTTGATTTCATGGTTATCCTTTTAACAGTGCCATTTCAAGTGACAACTTCGTTCAAGTGGAAGGACGAGATGAAGCTGTAATCAACCGAATTCATACTGTTATAAATCACATTATCAGAACTTATAGTAACAGTAACTCGACCTACAACTAATCGACGTGTTGTGACAAAATTGAAGGCGTTGGAGAGAATGACTTGTTTTTAATTGACCACAACATTGGTCTTACTGGCGAACGCTATGCATTTTGGGTTGAACAGCACGCTTGATAATACCTAATTAACTTGGGAACTCAGGCGTGATCCAAACTCTTCTATCGCCAAGCACCGTTGGAAGTGTGTTAGATGGGGTCAACTCACACGTTTTTAGTCCCAACATTCATTAATGATCATGAGTGTCAGTCACTCTGTGTGCTCCAGATATGTCTAACAACAGCAAGCACACCTGCTTTGGCGTTGAAATGAAACCTCTGTTATCGATGTTTTGTTTAATTTGAATACCTACCAGATTTCTTGTACTATAACTTATAAGAATTCACGAACTACGAACTCATAACTTATGTCTCCCTATTTTCCTCTCCAAGAACATGATGGTTATTGGACTGTGATGAAAGTTATGTTTAATCGCCTGTTGTTAATGACCAATCGTGGGTTCTGGGTTACTGTTTGCAATGTGTTTAAAACGGCTTGGTGTCCTGTTGTCATTCTTCATTGCATATGATTGTTCTTTCGAAAGGTGAATGCATGGAGATTGGAGTTTTACTAGAGGTTCAACAAAGCCAATTGATCCCCAAAGATTTGTCGTCCTCTAATTGTCTTGTTCAGAACTGTCACCAGTTCGTCACACCCATTTCGTACGCCAATTAACTCATATAAGAAGTGTGTAAACACTAAAAGTAGTAATCAATCCCTCAGAGTTTTAATACTAACCTAAATCGGGTGGATCATTGATCAAGCCTACATGAACATTGCTTTGTGAGCCTGAGTTCACCAGAAATGGATGGCAATATTTTAATCAGTTACCAGTCTACCAGAAACTCATTACTCATTGTCGGTCTGCCGATCACAGTCGCTCTGAAGCTAAATACTCTGTTCTCGCTGTGTATTATTTCAGTATTGTCTAGTCGCGCATGGAAAACTCATACCGTATTCGGAAAATACTTGGTATTAGCTAAGAACATGAAGCTGTTATGAATCTGAACACTACGACTTCTAAACCTCCAGTTATTGATTCGTATTTAGGACTACTGGGACGGGCTTCATAAATTTAGATAATCTGCAATGTGGATGTGACTGAGCAATCACCCCCGCCCTGTATATGCCCCCAGTCAATAAGCGTTCTATACACATATTCCGTGCCTTGTCGTAACAAGCGCGATTCTTCTACTGATCTATGCAGATGGATGCTGTTGCCACATTTGTGTTTAGATTGTTGCTTTAGTCTTCAGTGGCTGATAGTTAGTGGATAACCACAACTTCAAATCCTCTATCATCAGATGTAACACTCAACCCATTGGAAACCGAATTTATCCTGAAGGTGGGGGAACTACTTAGTATTCATGAGTTGACAATAGTTTATAAAGAACTCTGCACACCCAGGATGACAAACCCCTATTTATGAGGTTTTTAAAATAAAATAGTATAACGAAAAGTCGTACACTCAAAGAGATGACCTTATTGTCCAGTTTGTTCTTTCCCACTTGACTCGTGCACTCGCGGTTATGAACTGAAATTCCACTTCTGTCTGATTTCCTACGTTTGATTGACGCTTTCTATCATTGATGCATGTCTCTTATCTTTCACTCGTTAGGTTGACGTGTTGTCCACGACCGATCTGGTATGGGCTCTGAATATATCCACAGGGTGGAGTAGAGATATTTCACTGGGTGTCGGGACAACCACTTCCCAACTTGGTCATCCATCGAAATGGGAGGTCATGGATACAACCTGGCTGGTTGTATATTTTTCTGACTGAGTTGGTCAGGTCCGTCATCCACTGGAGATGTCACTGTGGCAACCCTGTGTATACATTCCATTCCGGACGACTGGACCGTATCCACCAGGGTTGTTTGCTTAAAGAATCCTGATGGACTTCCTCAAATCAAAAAATTTGCTAGGAGGTCACCTCAGTTACACATCTACGTTTTACTCTTGCCTTGACTGGCTCACTACTACTTGAGTTTTGCGGTGCCAGCTTCTTTTGCTGTTCTTTTTCAAGTCAACACCCCACAAGTACACAAAGAAGATTGCGATCACACTCGGTAACCTTCATGATAAAAACCTTTGGTTCACAGAAGACTGACTACTGTTGTAACATGTATGCCGGCTGTCTTTACTCTGATTGTCGGTAACACCTGCGGACCAACTTTAAGACGATGAGGAGACATCGGGTAACAGTGTTCTTCCGAAGTAAGTGGTTCCATCAACGGTCCTTTAAAAGGCAACAACACAAAGAAGCATGAGCCAAAGGCCCAGTAAGCCATACACACGATTTACACAAACGAGAACTAAAACGACATCAATAACACAACAGCACGCCCTGTTACGCAGTTCAACTTCACTGCGTGAGTGTTTGTTTGCTTCCATCGCACGTTACATTATCCCCAAAGACGCATCCACATTTTACTTCGTCGTGCTCGTAAAATTCGTACTTTCATAAAGCCAGATGTGGATTTAACGTTACTAAACCAAATACTGAAGGCAAACTATTCTCTATAGGGCTTTACTAAGCAACATAGACAAATCGTAGGCAAACTGCCCATTACTGGAATGCCCATACAGTGAAGTATAACAAATTGGCATGTGGAGCAGATCATCCTATGCCAATGATACATGAAAGAGTCTGAACTGTTTTGACCCGGAAAGTCTACCTCATTATGTCGAAACCCCCTCTAACTAGTCCTCTCTTGAACGCTGATACCTGAGCAACAAACGTTTCAGTGTCTATGTAAATTGTGTCTACAGAGATGGTTATTTTATGCACTCACAGAAGTCTTGATGTTGGTATCAGTGGACGTGTTCTAAAGTGGCCGAATAGCCAATCGACCTGCCCGAAAGCCAACCAGATAAACACCAGCGTGAATTCAACCCAATACTGGCCAAACATCCGTTAGTAACCAGTACTTGTATTATTCCCGAAGGCTCGTCCAATATTTTGATGTTTAATGACGAACTGTATATACTACTATCAGTTGATGCATGTATGATTCACTGTGAATATACACTGCCTTGTGTGTAAGAGCAGCTGTTAGCAAGTAGTTGCAAGTTGCTGCAAGTTGATCATAGTGACAGATAACATTGTTGACCGTTGCCGAAGCCATTAGTATCCGATTCCACAACCCTAACCTCTGCGCTCAGAAGAAGTTCATACGGACACTTAATCTCCCCTGGCTCACAATCATGCAAGCCCACGATTTAGAACGGTGATGGCGTAACTGCTAACAAAACACGCCGTCCATAACCTATGTTGACTGTTTTCCTGATTCACCCCAGTTACTGTTTTCATATTTATTGTTTTGTAACTAGTCTGATGATCAAACACAGAAACCAAGTCTTGTTCGCTACTTTATCGTTCTCATGACTCCATTGGATATATTCGAAAGTTGGATACAGCAGTTTCATCATTGTTGAGTCTCCGTGACATTACACACTATCGAATTCATAACGTTTGGGTAAGTGTTTCATTGAAAACTCAAACGTTAATCTGTCAGAACAACCAATAAAGGCAATTAGGTTTACAATAAATTTTGTTATTTACTTATCCAGATTGTTTCAAATCCGTCTCTCAAAAGGTGAAGTCTATGAGAGCATTTTAGTGGCCATCGAATTAGCAAATTTTTATGACGACTCCAAATAGGATTGGAACCACGTGATCTAGTCAGTATATATTTAAATTATCAGTATGACGTTTACCCCATAAGTCCACCAAACTGTTAGTTGTCATTTGGCCTAACTGCTTGCAAATCATCCTCAACCCCTCAATAGACCTTAGAGGTTACTCGCTAGTTTTCAGGTCAGCTACAAGCAGCTGTTGGCCCTTGGTTCACCAGAAAGGAATGTAAATTTAACTTGAAATATATCACGTACGCACCTGAACTTTGTCGCTTAAGTCGAACTTATTTTAAACTTGGTGTATAATATTAAGAAACTGCGTTCGTTTGCACGTTTTTCAACAGCCGAGACTGTACAGAAATGAAAGATCACTGTAGCAGCCCCTATCACTTTATTTATTTATTTGAATTTATTTAAATTCGAATATTGGCCACATTAAGCGTCGTTAGTTGCATTCACCTAGAAAGTAGAGTGTATGTTTTAGCATAGTCGAAACAAACAAAGTCCCGACTTTTTAGTCTGGCCTAACACAATTTCTATACCAAATAAAATAATTGGTGATCAACGATGTGGTTCAACAATATTTTCAAGTATCGTAGCAGAAGATGAACGTGTGTTTACACTACATCCCATCAGCAATCAAAATATCACACTACAGGTTAATGAATCCCATGATAATAATCTGAGGGGAAGTCTTAGTCCTTGGGCCATCGACCCTGACTGCTCCATTGAGCAAGGTGGGTAGGTGTCGCCTGCCTGGATGGGGTTCTCGTGATCACTTAGACCGCTGGTTAGAGACGCTATCCGAGATGGCGATGTGTCGCAGTCAATGACGTATTTGTATCCATACTATTTCATGTTCTTCCGCTTAATCATCGTTTAATAATTTTTAACCGTCTTAGTAACGTTTTCTTCTAGGATATTCCATGTCACTGTTGAGGTGAACGGCTGCCCGAGCCACAGCACCTTTTGGTCAGGCTCACGGTTGCTATAACGATGGTGATGATGGGTCATCGATTGGCATCAACAGGACGGTTACTGTCTCTTCTCGAGGCGATCGTGCGATCTGAGCATTACTCACAAGCGAATATGGCTTAGGTTTTAGATTTGATAATTCGATTTTGCTCAATTTGAATATAACGGTGCACTGGCCAAAATGATTGCTTCATGAAAGCGTTGTCGGAGTTTTAATCTCGACTATGGTAAGGACGTGCGCTACTGCCGAATTTTTACTTAAGTGAAACGCGGGTATAATGCCAGCTTTCAAAGACGGTTAATTGAAATCTCCGTGGGACTGTGGGGGCCGGGGTTGATTGTTAGTGATGTTCAGTTTAGATTTAAAAAACCACGCCAGTTGACTGCTCGGTAGGTTCACTTGTGAACTATTGAAATAAGCACCTATCGGAAACCTAACTGAAGAGGAGGCTTTGGAGCATTTTCCCCCGTTGCTTTCCTGAAGTATAATCACTGTATTCACATACACGGTTGTGATACGTAAGAAAACAGCAAAGTCGGAAGCAAAGCTTGTATTCTGTGTTTCATTATCAGACTAATTACAACACAATCAAGAATATATGTGTGATCACATGATTACTCATTTGAAGCCAACAAATCAGTGTAAAACCGTGAACGTTTCCATTTCCATCGTTGCCAGAGCCATATTAGCGCCTGACTGCGTAGCGTTGACCCTGTACCTCAGAAGCATTTCCCGCGGACACTAAACTCCTCGAACAACAATCGGTAGTGCCCACATTTTGCAATACTGACTGTTAGTAAACAGGCAATCCTTGATGATTCGAAGTTTATTCTGACTGAGCCAGTTTCAATATACTTTGTACCTGCAACAAACATGGATAAGACAATCAATACATGGAAGTCGTCAAATGGCGCAGACATCTCCAACAATGTCATCACTCATAGAATTGGCAAATGAGTCGAGCTTTAAAGTAATTGAAAATGGGATCGAAATAAAATCGATCGGTACATCAAATATCACGTGTCTATGTTACCTCTACTAGTGTGACATCAGCATTAGTGTTGGCTGCAATTGTACGCAGAGTGGCGGACAGCCGCAATCAATAGTGACTGATTCTCCAAAATTTCCCGTGATTTGCTGAACGGAAACGGAACACAAAAAACGTCATTGCATTTGGAATATTATTAATTCCAGTCTGTTTGATGAATATATCAACCTCCATGTTGGACATTTGTTTACACTAACTTCAACGACACAAATACACTGTAAATGCAAATCAGTATTGGAGTTAACAGACAATAACTGTGTCTCCTATCGAGACGATCGGGCAACCTGATCATTACTCACAAGCGAAAGTGGTTTAGCGTTCACATGTGATAACTCGGTCGTGTTTAATGTGAAGCGAATGGCGCAGTGGTAAACACGGTTGCCTGCTCATGAACAGCTTGGTCGTGGTTCAAGTCCCGGCGGCAGTGGCGATGATATGCACTACCGACGAGCTTTAATGAGAGCGAAACTCGAGTCTAGTGCTTGTGCAGTTCGAAACGGGCCGACTGGCAGCAATGCTTACCAGATGTGGCGGTGAGCATTTCACTCGGGTCTTCCATACCTGCGGCATTCAGCAGGGCAAAAACGGGAAGGGATAACTCTGAACATCCATCCGTTACTGACCTTTCCAAATTAACAGTTGAACTTCTACCTTCTTACCTGTCCGCATCAGAATCCGACCAGTCGCTGGTCAATCACCCAAACTATCAAGTTAAACTCACTAACATAAATGTTTGTCAATTAACCCGCTAACCTTATATACCTATATTCTTTCTACACCAACAGAGATTTCGTCTCAAATTTCAAAGCTTAACAGTGTTCATATCAGTATTTGGCTCAATGTTTTCAGTGATCGACACGGTCAAAATTGTCGCCACTCGCTATTTCCCATAAATGTTCTATTTACTGTTTGACATGGTTCTTCCCTGGTGACAATGTTATAACGCTATGTGAGATCTGTAGTGAACACTTCGACATGTCATGCCAGCTCATGTGCACAACTGCATTTAATGTAACCAGATGGTGGTCAGTCCACCTCTTTTTTTCCATCGTCTCTACTGACACCACTGACTAACAGAAAACTTGAAAGCCACTGTCAAGTTACTTTCCTCTACTTTCGTTGTGGCTAATTTCACCTCCTTTTTCCCTAGCATTTTAATTTACGGCAATTTACTTTTCCTACAGTAGTCGGTTTACTGTAGACGTTTGCTGTCATATACACTATTAAGATCTAACCTAAATTTCATTTCTGGTATTTTTGAACGACTTTACTACAGATACAGTTAACCTAAATAGCTCTATTTCGGTAAGTCCCAGTTTCTAAGATCCAGTACTTGGTTCTATGATATCTGACTAGTGGTAGAGTTCCAGTTAACATAAACGACTTCAGTGTTCTTGCTTAAATAGGTCAATCACAAATTGATCAATGGGTCGCTCTCGTGCTGACGTTAGAGGTACTAAGACTCGACGTCCATCACACTTTACAGACCACAATTCAAAACGATAGTTAACATGTAAAATTGGCGGTATTCACATGGCTAACTCGATGTTAGTTGTACACCTCACACTGCCTCTGACAGTTAGGCTCTTGTAAGTGTAATCTTCAGTACACCGGCCACAGTTGCACTGATAAGTTAGATTCTGTCCATTTGTTAGCTCTGTCATGTTCAATGTCAGGTTCGCGGTTAGGTTCGCCTTTACGCCTTAATCCCCATCAGCTCTTATCGATCTGCTTATATGTGGCACAGCCAAACGTAATGGCGACCTTCACTGGGTGCGCATTTTACTCCAATCCAGCTTATCATCTTAGATCGACTTACTTCCGGCATAGTAGGTTTTGGTGGATGTGTGGACGTCCAGGTTCGCCCATCGAGTGGTACTGAGTCTTTCTGGGGTGAAGGGTTCAATTTAGCCTATCACCTTTTGGAGTAGTGTAGGTGGCCGTTATAGGTGTGCGCAGAACACACTATATGTAGCAATCACAGGTAACAATGTTCTATTCGGCATTTCCCTCCTCTTAATCAGACCTGATTTTTTACAGGTCATATGGGGTGTTTTATGCAGGTGGTACTGTAACTCTTGTAAAGTAGGGGTTATGAGCGCTGTATACAAATAATCGAGGCCTAACGATCACTGATTATTACAAAAGAAAGGTACATGTTTGAGAATGATATAACTTAATTCTACTAAGGTATAAATAAACAAGTGACTGAAAATAGTCAATCATGGGAACCTCATTCAAATTACGAACTAATACCTGGAGTGTCAAGGGTACTGATAACAGTAAACCAGATGTACTTGTGTTTCGGAATGATGGAGGAGTAAGATCGTGTTGGTGTATCGTGAAGTTGTTGAATTTTGATGTAGCCCACGTCCTTGCGTCCATTGTCCTGGCCTGTTCTTCAAAAGCTCGTCTTCCGATGCATTGCGTGGGAAGTTGTCTGGTTTCCCACGTCTACGGGGTTATTCACTTACATGTGTGTGCCGTATCATCCAGGCGGTAAACCTGCATGAGGATCACCTGGGGAATGTGCACGTGCGCACATGTGCGTACACGGCGTTGTTAATCCCAAGCGTGACCTGTTCTGCTTCTGAGGCATATGCGCTCTTTTGATCCATAAGATAATGCTGACTAGGATTTAGGTCCTTCCAGCACTAATCATGTCACATAGATCGACAGGATAAGTCAGGAAAAAAACGGCTAAGCTCTTAGGTTTTGGCGTCGTACTGCTGACTGTGTAGGGGTGCCTAATGTAGTGAGGCATGAACCTATGAGTGTACAGTATAATTATATTTCTAGTTGCAGCACTCCTGTCGTCCACGTACGGAAGTAGGGGGTTTGTAAATGTATCAGTTGTATTCCTATTCGGGACACTAACAACGGCAGAGAGGACATGTGACTCAAGAAAATTACATACTACATTCTGAGATTTATAAGCGTTAACGTCATTCTTAAGTGCGTGGACGAATGAGCCGTTGGTTGATGAAGACGCGATCAATCAAGAACGCAGCTTGAGTCTCAGTACCAGTGTGGGGCACATAGGCAGCCTTGACGCCACTTATGGAATCTCATTTAATATATTACACTCATGTTATCAAAACGACAGGCGTCGTTTGGAATGTCTCAGGTTTGTGGCTTTGTTAATGAGACATCTCGTTCCACGCCTTATCAACATGTCTAATTTGACCACTTTAATCATATGAAGGCGACTTGCTGCATCATAGAGGACTGCATGATATTGTAGAGACATGGTTTACCGGCATTTCCATGACTCACTGCCCCAAATTAACCCAATGGTTAATCTGACCTGTGTTACCTGTTTGGCTAGCCGTTCTCCAGTTGTCAGTCAGTCGATGTGAAAGGTGGACGCATGCAACTGGAGTCCTGTGAGCAGGCGCGCATTGAGACGAAACTCATGCATGTGATTGCACCCACTGTACAAGCAATGCGATGTAGCTGACACAGGCGAATAGACTGAGCATAGTCACCCGGATGCTAACCCGGACGCAGCTAATATTACAGATATATTTATTTTACAACGAGCAAAAATTGTTCATATCAAGTAGGATACGAGGTACACCTCTCAACCGAGGCCGTAAAGAACTCGGTCGTAAATTTGGTTGAGTATTGTAAGGACCTATGTAATGTGTGCTGGTACAGAAAAAATGCATCAGTAGCGACAAAGATGCAAGCATGTTCGTAGAACTGCATTACTTGAGGGTAAGTAAATTCCTTAAACATGGATGTAGACGCATGTAAGTGGGGCGATCCCCATACTAGAGGGTGTTATCAGCAGAATCTTTAGTGATTCGACCAATTTAATTAAAATAGAAGGTCTACCCTGTTGTGTTGAAGCATGTGGACTTCGAAAAACTAGCGGAGTACGATATAACTGTGCTACGTCAAAGTCAAATTGAAACATAGAGAAAACGAAGATTAAAATCCGGGGTCTTTAGATGATAAATGTTGAACTACTCCCACAATGGATATCCGTGGGTGTCTGTGCGTGTACACATTACCTGAATGTATTCTACTTAATATAACAAGGATGGAAATAATCTCGATAGCTATTACTACAATAGTCCGAAGGTTATTTTTTATTTCCGTGAATTTTTGGGCATGTCACACATGACGATAATTGTGTTCCTAATAAAGCTGTTCATCTGAGATAAAAACCCTCCGATTCTCTTGTAGCGTCCTCAAAATATCCAGTGTAGTTCACAATCTCATTTGGATAAGATTCCAGTGGTCACAGTTTCCAATATCCTTGGATGCAAGTTTGTTTAGTTTTGCTTGAGTCTGCTTACATGCATGATAGTGTGCTCATGCAAATGCAACTCGGTTAGTGCTATTCTTTTAAGTTCTGGAACAAACAGCGTCGTAATATTTTTTTAAATTTCAAGCACGACTCAGATGAAAACGATTAATTACGGATGGTTTTGATGTGACAGACTTAAGTAATTCGTATCTAGGTTAAAGAACAGTGAGGCTTTCTACTTCAAGATATCATGTGCGGTAACCTGTCAAATCAGTGAATAATACTTTTTAAATACCTCAACACTCACAGAACCGTTTTTGAGATATGGCATACCAAAACTTTATAATGTGTAGAACCTCATATATGACACAAATTTGGTTTCTTGACGGGTGTTACTTACGGCAAACTTGATTGCACTAAAAATAAGATTTAATTGTTCAAACAGAGAAGTCAGAAACAGTTTCTTGCACAATGTTTCTCTTCAGCACATTCCGCTGCATCTCATCAGGTACATACTGCAGTCTGTGAGTCAATATAACAAAGTTCAGTGGGCATTGTGAAGCTTAACAACAAAATCAGCAATCACACAACCAAACAAACACTCACACACGTTCATATACATGCTACCAGGGCAACCTCGTACTGACGAACAAGTCTTTCTGTACGCACAGGGGTGGCTTCCAATTGCTAATTGCTACCACCTCCGCGAACCGGAGAAGCCTTCGATTTCTTGTTGCGTAACGTATCCGAAACGTTTTCTCTAGGTTCAACTGGGGTCGACAAGTCAACTTTGCTATATAAACTCACACACTGCAGTATGTACCTGATGAGATGCAGCGAAATGTGTGCAAAAAACTGTTTCTGACTTCTCTGTTCAAGTTTGTGACGGGAAAAGGTTGCTTTGATTTAATTGTTCATCAAGCCAAGTGTTTCTTATTGAGACCGCAGTAGACTGTCCAGGTGGGGTGGACAAGTGAAGATTTCTCATAAGAAAATGCAAATAGTTACCAATATCATGCCTTAAGAGGACGGATCTGTATACTAGATTGGGGCCGTTGTGACACATACAACCTTGGGTAAACGTATTATGGGCGATTAACACAAACCGGGATCAGTAATATTATTTTTGAAAAAAACAATAAGAAGCAAACCATATGATGTTCCCCAGAGTAGCATACCATACATTTTGATCACACTCGGATAGGTAACCAGTGTCAAACAAGAGTGAAGGTTTAATTAGGCGTAAGTCATGGCTTAAGGGATTAGACGAACAGACACGGAAGTGAAAAGTAAGCGTATGGGGGATGTTGACCGCTAGAGTATCCCTTGCATCAATAAGAACTCTTTATGAACACATGGGTTGATTACGACATTTGATAGCCAACACCTCTGCAAACTGAATTAGGCTTTACGGATTGCTCCGAAAGGTCACAGAAAATGCGTAAAGAACTTTGAATTTGTGTGCTCTTTGGATTATGCGCCTTGCTATTGATGATATTGAGGATCATCTGTCAGCACCTATACAGTCACGTAGATTATCTAGCTAAATTTCTGGTCATTTAGGAACATGCTCCCTAGTACGAGAAGCTAGGTCCAGCTTGACCCCACTTGTGGTCAATCGATTATTTGTATAAACGATGGGCTGCGTAACGTACGGTCGAAACCAGCAAGCGCGCGCGGGCTGAATTTGAACTGTGTAACAGGGCGTGCTGTTATGTTGTTAGCGTCGCTTTAGTTTTCGTTTGTGTAAGTCGTGTGCATGGCTTATTGGACCTTTGACTCATGCTCGTTTGTGTTGTTTCCTTTTACAGGACTGTTGTTGGAACCCCTACTTCAGAAGAGCACCGTCTCCCTGTGTTTCTACGTTGCCCCACAGTTGATCCGCAGGTGTGACGGACAATCAGAGTAGGAACGACCGGCTTGTATATTACAGCGGTGTTATTGGTAGTTGAATTGAGACTAACACAACGTTACGAGCAAGTTGTAGTAGTATATGTTTCAACCACGTCAAAATCATATTCATAAAATTTCCAGGAAGTCCACCCGAAGTGGTTGAAACGTAGAGTACTACAACTTCCTTGAAACGTTATGTTATTCTCAAACCACGATATTCTCAGTCCATTTATCCATAACATGTTAAACACGACACCTAAACTGCTTGACTTCACTCATACTAAATTTGGTGCGGATATCCTACAATAGGTTGTGTCAGACATAGACTATCTGTTCGTTGCTGAGAAGGCTACTAAAGTTTCAGTTCCCTTCGTTACGAACAATTTTATGATGTTATAACTTCTGAATACAGCAAATGTTAAGCTTTTCTTTTTAGTTTTGACAAAATCTTACCTAGCCACAAGATTTTTAAATATAATATCCTCTTCGGTACCGCCGCATATGTACGTGTTACTGATGACCCACAAAGCCTGATGACTCATTCCGGCCGCCATATCAGGTTACATCGCAAATCGCATACATTAGATGGTAGGGTAGCTGATTATCCAGAAGACCGTTCGAGGATCTCAATTAAAATAGTAGTTCCAGCGAGTGCTTCCAGTTTCCCGATTTCAAGATACTGCTGACCTCAGTGTACGAAGGGTGCAACCGCGAAAGTGGAAATATTTTGGTCACTATACTCACTCTTAACCTGCACTTAAAAATGACCAGGTAAGAATAGAATATTCCTCTCCGTATTTTGGCTCTTTCAATCATCCCACATATGTCCCAAGTTTCATTCAGGCTTAAAGTTTTATGCCCAATGGCTTACGGCAGTTATCCAATAGACTTCCTTTTCAAAACCGTGGACGTCTAATTTTGTCGTTGATCAAGAAGAATATCTGATCTCTGATGCTGGAACAGAGTAGAAGCGTAAGTCATTTCTAATAGTCCTTCAACCAATGGTTATCCACTGATCAGATCAGGAATAATCAATACTGCTGTTAAAAGGTAATGGACAACAAAATAAGATATGTCTGGGTCGAATAATGATAACGATATTTAACATTATAATGTTCATGAACAGCGTGCAGAGTTACTTAACATCAGCGATCGGCCTTATCTCAATGATAATATACTGTTTTCATTTGTGATTATTTTAAGAACAAGAAGGCAGAATTGGTGTAGAACTCGAGTTAAGTAAAAAACAGCAGGGGAACTAATGAGACCGGGTGTGTGTAAATAAAGGCTTATTTAGGGATATTGTGAAAGATGTAGAAACATACTTGCGGCTTTCCGAACAGAATGAGTGAATTGAGTCACACTGGATTTTCTTGAATAATGTTCGTACCTCATAAAACGAAAAGACAGGATGAAGTGTACGAAAAAGGAATGCCATCGCAAAGTGGCCACGTGGTTCACAACTCCAGCAGTAAATGTTCTTAACAAAAACAGAAGTAAACAACTGTTGATCAATATGTCCAGCTAAGAACTTGACAAATCGACGGACAAAAATGATGTGGAATGGCGTTAGACTTTAGATGCTGAACAGAAAATGAACGTTTTCAAACTTTCCTGTGAACATGAGAAACGCGAAGTGACCAATTATCGATGTCACTCGACTTAAGCCTTGGATACTTAATAGAAATAAGTAGAGATGAGGATTTGTTGAGTACGTGATGGAAGAGACAAGCTTTAATTAACAAACATCCAGATGATGTAATCTGTTAAAACATAAAATTGCATCTCATTTTGAAAATGTTTTCATGCTAGCAGCACGGAATTATATATCAAGAAATTATTCGTTTCGTTCTTACTGATGTCCTGTGAAGCAAGTGTAATAACTCCAACGTAGGCAAGGAACTGATAGCTTGCCGTCTGGCTAACTAAGGAATACTGACAGCAACCTGGTTCAACCTCTTTATCTAATTCCAGGTTCCCTCTCTCTAGTAATCCATGGCTTAAAGACATTTTGATACGATCATATAAAGTCATTTGTATTGTTCCAGTTTAGCGTTTTAACTTCCAGATAAACCTGATGCGGTCAAAAGAAAAACGACATGCACACAAGATGATCGGTACAGTGGAGGTGATGCGCAACAGTCGGATTGCTCTCTACGGTTAAGCAAAACTGAAGCGTAATTCTTAGTCGTACAAAGTAGTTCAATAAATATTATCCATTTGTAATTTACTGCCATAATGTTTTTTCTTTGGATTGAGTATTTCCTTATTCCCTCGAGGTAAAATGTTTAGAGGTTACTGAGGAGAGCGATCGCTGCTACTAGGGACTTTTGATGAAAATGGCGTAATTGATCTATTATGCCGTTCAGCCCATCCAAAACTACTACAGGACTAAAAACGATACTGTGATGTACACACAAAGAAAGGCGTAGCTGTCAGTTTCTCATTATTATTGTTGCTGAAAAATTCCATCATGTCGAGAGATCTATCCGAATGGTCAGGGCTATTGAAAATGAAACCTATCACAAGAAAAACTATCCATAAAGGATCTTTTCGATGGCGACCGCTTAGCTAGAAAGAAAAATTACTATCAAAAATGCGTTGTAAATGAAAGCAATAGACAGAAAAAAGTAGTGTTCAGTTGATGAAGTTGATTTTAGTCCATTTTACGTTGACTGTGGAGCTGAACAAAACCTTCTAAATGTAACATATAAAGTAATCTAGAACAAAGAGTGGGTGGAATACCACCAAGTTCCGCTTTCTTGGAAGTAGAGCACATTGATTATCAAACGACGAAACGTTTTGGCTCACAAAAGTAAATAGTAGCTCTTTCAGTTAACTTGACAGCGCTCAATGAACTGGTTGTCTCCCTACAGACGGTTAACTGAATGTGCTTGTTGACGTACCTATCCGTGAAGGCCTTGTACCTCCATAACCATACACGTCACAGTGCCACTCGGTTGTCGCAACACAACTCATGACGTCAATAACTCACTTGATTACCTTGTGCATAAATTCATGACAGAAGAAAGTTTCCTCATTGAGATTCCGCATTGCATCTTTCCACGCAGCGAGACAATTTTTCGAACAACATTGTACTATCACAGTTTCTGATGACCACCGTTTTTCTCACTGGCCTGTAGCTGCTGTCACTGCAACCGATACGCATTCCGATCCTCTGCCAAATTTGATTATAAGTTGCAATTTGTTGCAATTCGCTGCACTTAAATAACACATTGCTATCCTTAAGTAATAGAACGCTGAATGATGAATTGTGTAACTGGTTCAAAACGATGAAACATCGGATACTACTTACAAGTGGTACTGCCACTTCACATCTTCCTACAAATTTCATGGAGGAGGTTTAGTTTTGCGACCAAATGTAGGATAGGAGGGGTTGACAATTATATTGAAAACTTGCTACCTTCGAAAATTAAAGCAAAAACAGCATCTATGGCACTAAGTAATCTCAGGCTTGCTGATGAGTAGTCGAGAAGCTGGTTACATTAAAATAGAACCACTCATTCAGATAGGTCTCTGAGTTTCTTTCAGTTATTTTGTAGACAAGAAGCAATAACAAAAGCAAGAAATACAGTCGGTCCTGCCGTCCGAGCTCCCTTATTAGTTAGTTCGGCTCAGCTTGAAGCTTGTTTGTTTTAACGGGTGACGTAGTTAAACACCGTGCTTTACACCGATATTCATTCTAACAAACTCTGACACTACGCTGGAGTGTCATCGAGATATGGCAACACGCTGACGTTGGTGTCCTCGAGTTGTTGGCGATGATTGGCTATCGCCTTCCGCGAATCATTAGTTGAACACGTATCGATGAGTTCGTCGAATTCAATCCTCTTACAATTGATGTACAAACCTGTTTCCTGCCGATGACATCTGTATAGACCAATTACAAAGTGCACCTTCGAATTCATGCATGTTCACAACTTTTAATTAAATATTGAGCCTACGTAAGCAGTCGAACTTTCTGAACATCATCCACAATGCTACACGGTTAACGGGATTAAGAATCTTTGTGAAATGCATAGAAAGCATGCAATGACTGGCTGCGGTCTCACAATTTTTCGTGGATCTGGTAAGCTGCAAGCACCATGTCACTTCAATTGCGTTAGACCATGAAGTCACATTACTCCCCGGAGCGTTGAACTCCAAAACATCGACATTTCCAGTTGAGGCAAAATTCCAGCAGTAACCACTCTAACACAGATCATATGATTAATACTGCGATTATTATCATAGATTCACTTCCAATCATGAGTTTTAAATGAAAGCAAAATGACGACATGCTGGAAACTTTGAAGGGTTGTCACTTAGTCTGAGGTGGAGTGAATCAGCTATGGAGGAAAATAAATTAAAATCGGGCTGTCCCGCTTGAAAAGTCAATTTCAAATTCCATCCTCATCAATAACTGTACCGTATCGCAGCTTACCGCTTGCATTCTGTGCCTATGTCTTGTGCGAAGTGAGAGCTGATGACTACTTGGTAGTTTGTCAGTTGAAGCTATCCAGTGTCGTCCAGTAAGTGGCGACTAAATATTGACAGAAGAACGTGTAGCAAACAAGCTCGTTTCCGATGTCTCATCAACAAACTAAACAAACACACATATATGGGTTTATCACGTGCGAAAGAAAGAATAATAAATGGTCGAACGGTTCGTTATCAATGTCAGAAGGATCAAACCATTTTGGAGTTTAGTTGAGTAACACGTAACAGTCGATTGTACGAAATAAGGCTGGTTGTCAATATTGTGATCACGACTACATAATCTGTTCAATTCGGATAACGACATGGGGTCATGGGAGACGGCGTTTTGACGAAACGGTTTTGGGTACATAGTTGGTGAGATAGTTGTCGAATGTGAGAATTTCTGCGATTGCCAACCTGTTTTAATTTTTAGCTACAGATCCGGAAATAAAATTCAGTACGAACTTAGCAGAAGCAGACGCAACGACTTAGGTTTTGTAGGAATACACTGACCGGTTAGAATGAGGTGAGGTCGAATCCACGCTACATGGATTTCTTGATATCGTTAAGTTTTGGGAAAGGATACATGGACCAGCAAAGCCATTAATTTAGAAACGGTATGGTGATGATAATGACAGATCTATTGTATACTGAGGTAATCAAATTTGAAACACACGCTGGGTAAATCGTGGCCAAAATGCGCGATAAGAGAGGGAAAGGTGAAATTGTGTAACTAAATCGATCCCGTTGGACCGAAGATAGAAGACCCCGGGAAATCTCTAACGGTAAGTCTAATCTCAATTCGCTATCATCAGAACCAAAGTTTTGCTTTCCTATACATAGGTTAAAACAACTAGATTTACTAACTCAGCTTGAGAATCTTTCTGACCAGCTGAACGATTCGCAGTCACTAACAGGTCATAACTGCTCAGTACCATGTGAGTTCAATCTTGCTATCAGTACTTTATTCAAAAATCATCAAGCAGAAACTTACTGATAACAGAGCGATTGTTCTCACTTGCATTTCTGGAACCAGACGAAACTATCATATTCTCCGAACCTGATAAAGGCACATGACTTTTCATTCTCGATAAAGTGAACTACTTAAGTAAAATGAACTCGTTGTTGTAAGACAACCAAATTTGTAAGAACAGGTAGCGTGAAGGATAAAATGGTGACCATAGAAACAGTATCAAAGCAATCACTGTAATGCTTGAAGCACAAACGTAACACGTTGGTATGCGCACGTCTGCGAAAGTCACAGCAGTGGATGCTATCATTTTTGCAATTTACAGCATATCTGGGTTTCACTTAGACAGAATAACTGCTATCGACCTTGGATATGTGCAAGTCCCATATCATGCAATTGTAGAATGGTTAGCTGAGATGCCACAGTCTATAAGGAGACAGCTGGCATTCCACAGTTTGTGGGATTCGTTCATATTTGTTGAAATCTTGTAAGAGGTAAACGTATCAGGGAAAAGAATATTCTCATTTGATGTATTCACGATACATTCTTTGTGAAAGGCAATTGAGTTTCTAGGTGAATCTCCTGAGAGTACCTGGATAATTGATAGAAGTCAACTACTGGCTAATATTTTGTGACGAGGCTTGAATAGTGCGTTAGCATCAAAGTTAACTGGCCTATTGTTTACAGACGTTATCAAGATGATATTTTTGGTATAACGAGTGAATCAATAAGCACCAGGAGATATATTAGAGCCGTTCAACTCTGCTCATAAGAATATCCATTTTATCATGGAGTCTGAGCCAACCAAAAATGTCTCATTTCTAGACGTCGTCCTATCCCACCGTTCGGATGGGTTGGTACAAAAATACTACACCGCCAGTTAATCTGGACCTAACTGTATACGAAATTTTCAGTTTTGTCCAGTTAAGACAGAACATTAGTTTCATCGGACATCTGATCGACGAAGCTACGAAAATTTGTTCGAGTGACACCCCAGACTGGGAAAGACAGTTCATATTTACCGTATAAGTTCAAAACTGCTATCCAGGACAATGTACTCACAGGTATATGTCACGCGGCACGTCATTACGTAAACCGCACACTAGGAACAAAGGTCTATCTTTATTGCATTGCCTTTCAAAAGCAAAAGTGGCTGTGAAAATATAATCAGCTATTTAGCATAGCCCTAAGCAAGACCTACCTGGCAGCCAAACGACCTGTTCAAGTTAATTTCATATCACTTTTGCGCCTCCGATTGAAAAGTATGCTGCCTAATCAAACTATTTCTTACTGTGTATACCATTTCGTTTGCTCCTGTGGAACAATCTACATAGGCCGCATAACATTGTGACTGTCTGCATGCATTCGACTACATCATCCTGTATAGCTAACTCGGGCTTTGCAAAACCCTGATTGTTTCCGACCACCGCCCATCCGATGGAGTTTAACCAGTCCCACAGGCTCGTTCTGTCCAATTTGTCGTGGTGTATAATCAAAACGGGAAAGAAGTCGCTTGTCGGCAATCTCAGAAACCATCACATTCGCTAAATCTCACCAGCTCTGTACCAAAAACCGTTTCGTCGAAACGATGATAACAGGTCATCAGGTTGATTCACTTAGAACATTGCAACTATAATTACTCTATCAGAACCCGAAACTACTGGCCTTTAGCGAAGCCACTTTGATCAGAACTCACCAGCCGGCTCTGTGTGCACAAAAGTGGTTGAAACAACCCATAGGGTTGCCGTGGTGGTGAGGACATAGTGTGTGGTGTGACTGTATGCGTGTCCGTACCCTGTCTATCTCTACTTGTGTGTCATATATAACCTTCGTGTTTTACGTTTGCGACTGATGACAGTAAAGGAAATGCTAACATATTGCAACAGATGTCTTCTTAATGCCCTGATGAGGTTGTAAAAGGGAACCCAATATTTCAAAATACGCCGTCTCCCATGACCCCATGTCAATGCCCGAACTGAACAGATAACGTAGTCGTGATCATAATATTGACAACCAGCCTTATTTCGTGCAGTCGACTGTTATGTGTTTCTTAACTAGATCCCAAAATGGTTTGATCCTTTTGACATTGTTAACGAATCGTTCGACCTATTATTGTTCTTTCTTTCGCACGTGATAAACCCATATATGTGTGTTTGTTTAACTTGATGATGAGACATCGGAAACAGGCTTGTTTGTTGGATGTTCTATCCACGTCTAAATCGAGCATAAAAATACTGAGAGCTTACAGTTTATCCCAGTAATACCCTG
>JTDE01000041.1:346341-377700 GCA_014338405.1 Paragonimus skrjabini miyazakii
TTCAGACGCTTGGCATCCAGCCTGCTTAGCTAGTCGGCCGATTTTGCAGCACTGGCTGTACAGCTGCGCTGTAACTAGCGGACGATTTCTTGTACAACGTTTCACTCACGTGATCTTGGTGCTATGCTAGGACCATTTAGTCGGGTATAAAATGATGAAAGCTCCGTGGTTGAGCTCAGTCCACGGTATCAATCTCAGTCAGCTAGGATTTCGTGCCAGCAATACACAGATGTTCAGCTGTCTAAGGGTCCCATGGCTTCTCGTTTAATACACCGATACGAAGGGGAGTTACACCCTAGCATCATGCCTGAACTTTTGCACTAAAGTCTTCCAAAGAAAATAACGGTCACTCAACGAATTCGAACGAATTGTGATGATAAGCTGACCATAAAACTGACCCGTTATGTGATCGGAGTTGAACGAGGTAAAATAAACACAACCGAATCACAGGTGCACGATTATGATTTGTGGATTGATAAGGTGTGAACTGATTTTCAACCGATCTCATTAGCAAGCTAACGAAAAGTACTACATCTCAGAACACTTTTTATGAGGCTGCCGAAAGTCCACCACAGTGTGGTACCACCAGTGCACTAATAAGCGAAGGTCATTTAACAAGGTCATTTTTATGTATTCTTTAAAATTTGTCACTGTCTTTAAATGTGATCATTGCTCATATTCCTCGGGTTTTAGACTCTGCGTAAATGCTGTACAATTTCCAAACCAATTTTCAGCAGCAATTTTAATTAATACCCCCGTATAAAATAAAACTTTACATGAGGTTACTATCTTGCACAACCGTATGGGTCGCATGTACATAATCTTTGAACTGGCATAGTTAGTGTCTGGAACTTAGAAGGAAGGAAAACTCGGCAGTTATTATTAAAAGCTTTGCTATTTCCGAAGGTCAATATTCGTAAAGTCAGCATCATTTATACACATACAACTGACCAGAACTGTTTGACTCGTATAGCTTCCGTCAACTCAAAAAGCTTTCAGTTTCTAGTATGAATCGAAGTGTCCTTTGCACCCATTTATGCTGGACCATTTACTTAAACTGCTGTGGAATGTACGGTCATTATGTGTGGGCGTACTTCAAAGTACGTTAAGAATGGTTTTCAACTAAATATGTTATGCCTTTGGCACCTGACTTGTAGTCATCTATTTCTTGTTTTCAAAAACAAAGTACAACTAGATATACCGTCAAAAGTAGGCTTAGGAGACAAAGGTCAGCTGCACAGTGATATAACACCAGTACCGGCCACTTCTCAGCGTAGGCTCAATCTTCGGGTTGGATGCGAGAAGGTAAGTTTGCCGTGGTCTGTAATTTAGGTCTTAGATAATACCGATGTCTTTGTGGGCGACAGGCCGAATAAAATGTGACTTTGGTTGTTGGAAATACAGAGAACAGACTCGGATACAATGTCTCAGGTCGCAATCATCGATCCCACCGTTGCACCCATGGCAACTCAGTATAATACTGTCACTCATAGACCATAAGGCGATCGATGAACACCGATCAATTGTCAACTTTATCAGAAAATGTCAGGTGACGTCGAAATTCAGTAAGAAACACAAAATGAGCATTTCCCACGTAGGACACCGGGAGATATATGTGAATAAGGTTAGTGGATATCCCTACAACATTTCTACGACATAGCAGGGCGAGTAAACTTCCAACCCCAATAGAGAGTTGGTGTTGCGTTACATGTAAGATTTTCACAATTTCCACAATTAGCTTTCTAGCTTTCTAGTAAATCTGAAATTATGTCAGTATTTCTAGTTTATGTGAATTTCTAAAATCGCATCCATCAGATGTTTCAGTTTCCGGTTGGAGTGGTGACACATCACTGAATAGAGAGAGAGAGACAAAACTAGTCACATGAACAGTTCTTGCTAGTTGTAAGTACAATTCGATTCAAACGTTTTTGGTGCTTTCATTTCTAAACCATCATCACCGTGAGGCTGGTTTCCTTCCCATCCGAATCCATCAGGTAGAAATACCATGATTAACGTTCGAGGCAGCACGAGGCCGTATACAATTCGGGATTTTGTTTCACTAGATTGTAGAAAGCGCTTTCAGGATTCAGCAATTCTTCCTAGAATCTTCACTGTTTCTCCAACCGTTTACTTTTCTCTTGAGACGTGCCAGATTGGAATGGTCCAAAGATCTTCGTTGAGCGTGTACAGGAGGACCTCGTTGAGACATTGTGAACTGAATGCCTGTTGTAGACAAAAGAATTCTACTGTGCCTACACATACAAAGTACAAACACCACGACTCCAACCTGTACGCACATTATGTGGAGCTGTTAATCAGCTTTCTGACATTCCTCCAGTTTGCAACTGTTCTAGCCATCACAGTTTTTTGTGACATCTAGACTGGATAGTTGTTAGGATTACCCGAAAAACATACGGCCGGAAAAGATTTACTACATGGTCGACAGTCATTGTGTCAGTCTGTTCGTACACCAGTTAATCTACCAGCTCTGCTCCTCGTCCAAGTATAGCTAAAAAGGAAGAAAAACTGACCCATTTTTGAATGAAAAACTAAACAGACAACTCACAGCAGGTGTAAATCTTTCGTACTGACGCATCGGCGGTAAATTCACATTTACACAACTAAGTTTACAAACCAAGCAGCTAGGAGTGAAATGCGATTGTCATTTTTTCAAGTTGAACATTAGTCACATTTAACCGCTGCTGTTGCATTCCCACAGACTTTGCAATCGGCCCCCTTCGAAACGAAGCACTACACTGGAGTTTCGCTCTCATTAAAGCTCGTCAGTCGTGCATATCACTCCACGACCCACTGCAGGTACTAGAAGTTTGGTCACGCTTTCATGAAGCGATCGTGTTGACCACTGCGCCACTGACCTCAAATTAGGCACGACCGGATTATCAAATCTGGACGCTCAAACACTTTCGCTTGGGAGTAATGCTGGTGTTGCCTGATCGTCTTGAGAAGCGACAAAGTAACTATCTTTTTAGCTGCAGTCGATAACCCCGTGATTAGGCCGTCATAGACGGGTCAAAATCTCCGACGTCATTAAACCGGCTAGGCAACAGTAATAGTCATGAGAAGTAATTTGTAGCGAACAAGCTCGTTTTTAGTGATTCATCATTAGGCTACATACTTGATAGGCAGAGCCATAAGAATTTGCACAGATGACAATTACTGAAGAACTGGCGTTCATACTTACGATATTTATGCAGAATGGACACGCGGAAAGATTCATAGACAGAGCCATGCAACAGAGGCGTGAGAGAGACCAGCTGTACTAGTAGAAAAGAAAACCGTACACATGGGATTACTTTTCAAGGGCGAAACGTTAGCCGAAATTAACCCGCGTAGGTTCACAAGTATAATTAATGCAACATTTACGCCGCTAAGTTGCGTGTCCACTTTACGTCCAATCCGGTTTTGTGTTCACGACTAAAAGATAAAGTGCCTGTTTCTGCAGCCTCATTTTGTGTATACTCATTCACTTGTTCCTGTGGAACCAGTTATGTTGGCCGCACGACCAGACGCCTATCTGAACGGGTCAGGAAACACCACCCAGCTTGGCTCAACAGTGGAATAACGAAATCTGTCAACAGCGCCATATTATCGCACCTGGTGGATTCCAATCATTATGTTAATGTGACGGTTGCCTTTCGTCCAATCTACCGAGTTAAGGTCACCCAGTCGAGGGCGGTGAGGCACAGGATCCTGTCCACAACAGAAGCTATTGGAATTATCCTGTATAACCCACCCCTGTGCGTCCAGAAATGTTTTGTTCAGACTTTGGATCTGCCTTGGCCATCCCCCAACCCTGATAGCCTGTCAAGAACCACTGTTCAAGTGGGTACTTGACGCAGTGTGACATTGAACTGACTGACTTCATTAACCACCCGTTCCCTGTTTACCCCCCTATAAAATGTTATATAAATGTGGTGTATTTAGCCTGATGATGGAGCACTGAACGAGCTTGTTCGCTACACAGTATTTTTCGTGACTACGCTTGGAATTTTTATGCGATTTAAATAGTCATTGTGTTAAGAAATGCCACTAGGTCCAAAGCAGAGTCATATCCACGAACAATTGGTTCTGAACATGTACAACAATTCTGAGTAGACTGATTGCAAGAGCTTCGGCAAACAGCAGTAGAAGTTGAGTACGGTGGTGTGGTAGGAATGAATGTACAGGACAGATCGATAAGTTAACCGATGCCCAGTATACGTCACTGCGGACATCGCAGCATTACCGTCCAGGTAAACTATCATTCTCTGCCTTGAGTCTATCCATATAATTTTCTCCACAGCTACGCATAAATTGACAGAAATAACGTGAGGTGAAAACTACTGGTCAGCTACAGTAAATTATCGTTCATGCAGACTTGTTAATCCTTGTATTTGTCCAAGCGTCATCTACTCCCCAGTAAAGACAGTGCTGCATAAGCCTTCCACTGCTCTTCAACCACTATATTGGCTGTTTTGTTTCTCTCTGCACTTCTGTTAAATTTGAAATTCACTGGTTAGTTTGTAAATCAAGTCTAACTGTTCCGCTGGACTCGATGTACACAGGTTTGTCCTATCGGTGTTAAAAGTGTGCGACTGACTGCCATATGCCTACTTAATTTTTATCATTGACCAAACCACGGGAATTTCTTCTGGACAGCTGTTTTAATACAAACATCCGTCCGGCGAATTAGCAGTATCCCTATGAGTAGCTAGAAGTATTTGCTTCCAATTCACTAGTAACACCCAGGTACAAGGATAATCATTTTGAAGTTGCACAAATTTATCTAGTATTTACCCAGACCGATTGATTATTAGCTTACCGTCAATACAACATTATCTCCTCGCCAATGTTTGTCGCATCTTCACAATGAAAAGCCAGCTAAGGTAAATCTCATTGGATTACCTCTGACTGTGTCATCTACTTGGGAACAAAACCCAATGAGAAAGTGAAGGCTGATACTTACAGTGCATCTGTCAGTGCATCTGTCATCAAAATGCTATTCACAAAATGTAACGCAGTGCGAGTTTTTCAACGAACTCATAAATACAATCAGCCTTTTCATATGGCAGGACATTCGAGCAGAATGAATGAAAGTGCACAAAACACATCGGTTCATTGTACAACTGATGCTATTCAAGTTATTCATATGATCTACAATATTTTTGATCTATTATACATGAGTGTAAACGGGGTTGCGGGTGTTTTGTAAGCGGTCTTCTATTTCGCTGCCCTTATCTGTTCGTTGGTTTTTGGTTTACTCTACTAGTTCTCACGGCAAATTCAGTATCTAAGTATCTCCGTTTAACTTGATAGCCCGGGGCTCTTGATTAACTTGAAGTGCATCAAATTTTTGAATTTAACTTGCCTAACTATTTCAGGTTTTGTCTCCTACCGTGATCATGTTCATTTCGAAAATGTTAGCTCAATCAATGAGTTTATTGTTAAATCGTGGTACTGGTTGGTTCATTGGATTCAACAGAATTTTACAGGTTGAAGAAAACTTGCTATGCTTCAGAATACCTGATTCTGTGTCACGCGGTAATAAAAACAAGGTAAAAACTTAACAGGCAAAATGAAAACAAACAAGCAACTGGTTTCGTTACAACAATTGTATTGATCGTGAAAACATAAGTAGAAATAATAGGATACGAATCACGTGAATGACCAAAGAGATCCTCTTAGTTAGTTTCAACATGAATATCATTGGGCTTATCTGATGGCACTTTATAATCAAGACCTAGGGTTACTGCTTCTGTTTGCAGCATATTCACATGTATTGAAGATGTGTTCAGCGCCTACCTACTTGTATTTCAATGGGCTTTTTCCGTAATTCCCTGGAGCGAATCATGTATATCCTTCTCGTACTGCTGTATGACATGCAGTTTCCTTGTGAGTAGTATAGTACTCACAAGTATAATATTACCCGCAAGTGACATTCAGGAATAAAAGGACAAGCACCCAACGCCAGGAAGACGACGGACAAGAAGAGACTATCAGAATAGTGTGTACACGCTATGGCAGCAGTTTGCTTGATCCTGGGCCGTTGGCGCCCGTGTTCCGATGATCTAGATACTTCACCCGTTCTCCTAGGTTGAACATTCTAGTTTTGCCGAGCCGTTGCGTTGCCGATTGCTTCTTTGTGCGTGCCTGCAATGCTTTCAGATTTCATTTAGCTCTTTCTCCTTCGGCAACTAATTCTTTGGTGAAATCAATGCACTCTGGCCATATTCCAATGTCCTGACCCACCGGAAGTCGAGGGGTTCTACCGTACATCAGTTGGAATGGAGATTTCTTTGTGCTCGTCTGCACAGACGCCCGGTGGGCCAATGACACCAGTGGCAACGCAGATTCCCAGTCGCCTCTTGATCGTGTATACTGGGCCTCGTTTGGGGATGACCATATACGGACCTTTCTATTTAGGCAGAGTGAGATCTATACCCAAACTGCTAGGTACTTGTGTACTTCGTAACAGCCTTGGTACCCTTTGCCAATTCACCTGGAAGCAACAGACGGACCGCACCACGCGGGGACTTTAGCCTGCTAGATGTACCCCCTGTGCCGGATCGTCCCACTTTACACAACCTGAACATGTGGTATATTACTCACAAGCGAAACTGCTTGTCATACAACAGTACGATTGATGAGTGTCTTATATAATCAGGCAACTTACCTGAGAGCTTCTCGTTTAAGGCTATAAAAAGATATGTGTATTGTAGCGGATCTAAACTCTATACAAAATGCAGGTATGAACATGAGATCAAAAAGGTGATAAAAATGGAAACGGTCGACTCACAATAGTTCGGTAAAGTGCTTTGATTTAGAATTCCACTACACCAAATGCAGTATCCAATAGTTACAATTCGTCGCGTCGTTCCTAATTAATCTTGGAGGTCACAACTGAGGTAATTCCCATGACAGATAAATAAGGAAATTTGCCGCAATAGTCGGTGGATTCCGTTAGCTTCTAACTCTCCAAAATTCTGTGAACGCAGAGAGAACGCAAGGTTCGCGAACCGAGAAGTGAGTGAGTTGTATTTACTGATTATCAATTAGTTCGATTAAGTTGGTTTAAACGTTGGCTGTATACGTGAAGTTGAGGAAAGTGAAAAGTGTGAATAACAATCAGAATTATGAAATAGAAGATAGTGTACAAAACGTTACAGAACTCCCCCACCAGAGCGCTTGTGGGTTAAAAACACGGTGAAAGAACTTCAGTGAAGAGAGAACAAACAAACGCTCGATAGTCACATCACGTACTGTAATCTATCAGGTGTTTCGGTCAGCGTACAGACTGCCCTCTACGTGTGGTGCGTTGTTCACGAGAACAAGGGGCCTGGGCTGCAGGTGGATGTGATACTGTCGGGCGTAAGGAGGGGTCTTTCAGTCAGCATCGTGTCCGGCGGGTCAACATCCTCCTCTGTGTAGGCTGGTTTTAGTCAGTCAATGGATACAAAATCGTTTCGTTTGGACCTGTCGATAATGAAGAATTTTTCGTCATGCTAAGCCACATTGAAAGGACCGAGATATCGTGATTGTAATGGTTTCCTGGTGGCGTCTTGGCGCATAAACACAAATTTACATGCGAACAAATCTGGAGATTTTTGTTCTCGGCGTCAATGATAACGGGTCGGCGTGAAACGAAGGTCGGACATGTGATGTCATAAACGTGCAGTGTAATCCGTACCAGGGTTTGGGTGAGTCGAGGGCTGAATCAATTCTCCTGGGAGGTGCAAGTTGCTACCGTAAACTAACTCAGAGGTAGTACAGCCAACGTCCTCTTTAACGGTATACCGGATTCCGAGGAGAATGAGTGGTAGACGTTCACTCCACTTCGTTGTGTACGACTGCGCGGTTATCGAAGCTTTTAGTTGTCGGTGATAACGTTCGACTAAACCGTTAGCACAAGGATGGTACGCCATCGTTTTAATGTGCGAACAACCCAGCAACTCCGTGAAGTTGCGAAAAAGGGAGGATTGAAACTGGGTGCCTCGATCCGTAGTGATTGTAGATGGCACACCAAAATTAGCGATCCAGTGTTCCAAGAGGGTTTTGGCGACTGTCTCCGCCGAAACAACTGTAATAGGCACATCTAAAGGCCAACGGGTAAAACGGTCGATTGCGGTTAATATATATCTACAATCGTTGGAGGGTGGAAGTGGGCCAACGATGTCAAGGTGTACATGGGAAAAGCGGGCGTCTGGTCGGCAGAATGTGCCAGGTGTGGTAATCGTATGCTTGTGCACTTTACTCCTTTGGCACTCCATACACTGTTGTGATCAGAGACGAACGTCTTTGTTCATAGAGAGCCAAACAAAACGGTGTGCAATCAGCTTTACTGTGCCGCGTTTTTCGGGGTGAGATAAACGGTGGAAATGATTAAAAACAGCGCGACGATATGAAAGTGGGACAAAGGGTCTAGGTTTACCCGTTGAAGTATCGCACAGAATGTCACCAGGTTGCGTCGGCAGGGGGATGGTAGATAGTTTCAAGGACTTACAAATGAAAACGTCCTTCATGTTCTCACTGAACTGCTGGGCGGTAGCCATTTTGGATAAGTCAAAGGAGGGTGGCGATTGAATTGATTTGATATCAGGACGTGATAAAGCATCAGGAACGATGTTAGCGTCACCACATAGGTGTCGGATGTCTGTGGTGAATTTGGAGATATAGTCCAGATGTCTGATTTCACGCGGAGAGTACCGGTCGGGTTTGGCGTGAAATGCAAATTTCAAAGGTTTGTGGTCGGTTTGCACGACAAAGTGTCGACCTTCCAAAAAGTGCCGAAAATAACGAATCGCCAAATAGATTGCCAGCAGTTCACGTCCAAAGGTGCTGTATTTAATTTGTGCTGGCTGAAGCTTTTGGGAGAAAGAGGCTAAGGGATGTTTATCGCCATTTACTGATTGTTCTAAAACTGCGCCGACGGCAGCATTTGACACATCTGTGATGAGAAGATGTGCATTTGGATCGCAACTGATGAAACATAGTTTGGTGGCGTGGCATAGGGCTTCTTTGCAGCTGAGAAAGCTGCCTTGGCTTCAGGTGAGAGTTCGATTGATTTACGTTTGGAGTCGACCAGGTGTGTCAGAGATTTTAAAATGTCCGCGCAATGAGGAAGGAAACGTCGATGGTAGTTAAGTATGCCGAGAAATCGTCGGAGTTGGGTCACCGTAATGGGAATCGGAAAAGTCGAGATGGACTCAACTGTATCTGGAAAAGGTATGATGCCGGTTTGGTCGTTGCGATGTCCCAAGCAATCTAATAAATTAGCTCCGAAGGCACACTTGTCGATGTTGACTTTAATATCATACTGCGCGAAACGATCGAAAACAGCATGAAGATGAAAAAAATGCTCCTCGTTTGAGCGGCTAGCGATCAAAACATCGTCGATGTAGAGGTACGCGAACGGCAGTCCACGTAATCCTTCGTCCATGAATCGCTGAAATGTTTGAGCCGCATTACGAAGTCCAAAGGGCATTCTCGTGAACTCGAAAAGTCCAAAAGGGGTTGTAACGGCTGTTTTCGGGATGTCCTCTTCCACGACCGGGATGTGGTAATAGGCGCCCACTAGGTCTAATTTGGAGAAGATAGTGACGCCAGCGTGGATGTGTGGTATAAGGTACCTGTCCGGGATTGTGCAGTTGTTGAGAGCACGATAATCATCGCAAGGTCGCCAATCTCCCGGAGACTTTTTGGGTACCATGTGTAGTGGTGTCGCCCAAGAGCTGTTTGAAGGTCGAATTATGCCCAACTGAAGCATATGTTCGAATTCAGCCTTGGCTACTTTGGGTTTATCTGGATGTAAACGGCGTGGACGGGCGAAAACCGGAGGACCGCGTGTTATAATGTGATGTTCCACACTGTGCTTGACGTGTCTCGGAATGTGCGCATGGCCGAGTTAACGATGGAAAATCTTTCAACAGTGCCGCAAAAGACGGTGTTAGTGGAAGAGCGGGTCGGATGCCGATTGATGTTATCGTAAATTGGACACCGTTTACTGTGCATGCAGTGGTGTCGTCAATCAGCTTACGCCTCTTGACATCAACGGAAAGGTTGAAATGTGCCAGGAAGTCGGCACCGATCAGTGGCGTTTGAACGTCAGCGAGCAGGAATATCCATCGAAAACATCGCCGGAGACCGAGATCGACGGTGACAGAGCGTTCCCTGCAGGTTTTGATGCGACTTTGACTTGCGGCCTGTAAAGTTTACTGGCCAGACTGAAGTCGGCCATTTGGTTGCGGTGGAATGACGCTGAGCTCGGATCCGGTATCGATAAGGAACCGAAATCCGGTCGATCGATCTTTGATGAAAAATAGGCGACTAGTTCCTGCTGGGCCGGCGAAAGCCGTCGCCGTTACTGGCTGGCCTGCCGGTTTGACGGTGACGTTTGGCAGGTACGAAATGTGCACGACTGGGTGAACTTCTTCGCTTTGTGTCGGAAGTTTTGGTGGTACCAACACCACCTTGATGGATTGCGAGAGTTAGATCGTGCAGATCGTGCACGGTTTCTGGGTGGATGCTTTTTCAGCTCATTGATTTGCATGGCCATACTGTGCATATGGTGGCACATCTTCTCTATCAAAAGTTTTAGGCCATCGTCAGTAGCTGAGATCATCGGGGACGACGTGGGGACAGCTATAGTTGCGGCGCACATCGGTTGTGGGGGAAGGTTTCTGATACTTTGTCCGCAAGGGCTGCCAATTTGTCAATTGAGCAATCCTCATTCATGGTGGCCAAAATGTGTTGCAACGCAGACGGCAGCATTTCCGCCCACAACTGCTTCAAGATGACATCATCGAATTTCCGCGAGCCTAAAATGCCTTTTATATAACGTAACAATTGAGACAGGGACCGGTTGCCTAGCTCGACTGATTTGAACAAGTCATGCAGCAGTTTGGCTTCTGACCTCCCAGTCCGTTTTATGCTGGCATCTTTTAGAATGGTATAGGGGGAATCAGACAGGACTGATTCCAACAGGTCTTCCACATCTGCAGGGACATCAGAGGGAAGAGAATGTACCACATATGAGAATTTTATTTTCTCTGATGTTATCCGCCTGGTGGAAAAGACGGCCTCAATCTGGTGGAACCACAGTCGTGCGTTTCGGACCTAGCTTGAACAGTATGTGGAACTCGACAGTTCCGTCCGACCTTGGATCGTTAGTGAAGTGGTGGACAAGTATCAGATAGTTTCTAACGCAGATTGAAGTTGTAGACAAGAATTTGAATCATATCAATGTATTCGGCATTACTTTAGCCAGTTCCATGAAGATACGGCGAAACTGAACGAACCAAACAGGCAAGTACCTCGTGAGTGAGGCGTAAACGACGGTAATCATAATGACTTGAGATCATGAGGATTGGTTAGGCCTCCATTCAAGATAGAACTAGTCCTCAAGCTTCCAAGTTTATGACCCCACATAAAATTCTAAAAGTCCTAGTTGAACTAGGTTTGAAATTTGGCGGGATACAAGCTATCAACAACTGTCGACAAACTTACAGTCATTAAAAAACACCGAGTATTGAACCCAACTAACGACCACCAGAAAAGTTCAATACAATTCTCAAGGTCGGTGTTCCTTTTCTGGTCCGTTTACCCTAGTAAATTTCAATCAGACTTATTTTGCGTAGCCTGATGTGCGTCAAGTTATAATAGGTATATCAGTGAGCAATTATTACAACGGAAACTAAGGCTGCACATTTTGGTGACGTTGAAAATCCGATTGGCCTCAACACATAGCTAGTATATTTTTGAATAGTTCATTTCATTTGACTGCTTAGTAAATATCGGATATTTTGCATTTGTCTTGTTGTAACCAGCTTCCAGCAAGCAATAATAATGAAGGAACGTCTAGGAGAGAATCTAGGAACGCTCAAGGGTTCGGTCTAAACTATTCGACCATCCGTAAACTATATACAATGGAGAATATTTTTGAAATTGTCAAGTTCAACTGTTTCGACTTTTGGGAAGTAACCATTCATTTCATTCCGGAGATACTTTCGGAAGAAGTCATTAATTACTCACTGTCTTATAAATGTCGCGGTTTCATGCTGGGTTTCCATAACTTAGTCGCAATCCTTTCTGACCCATCAACAGAATGGAACATGGCATTTATCATTGCACACTTCATGTAATCCTCCTTCATGCAGTTTCACAAAAGTGGTTCATATATGGTTATGAGATTGATGTGATAATCAGGAGGTTGTCAGACGCAACTTTGCTGTAAGTAGCACTAAGAATCACGTGGGAATTTTCATCGAAACCTTCCTTACCCCCTGGAGTTAACTGGACTGCAACCCTATATCACATAGTTTTACAGATGAAACAGAACTCGTTTTTGGAACTCAAGTTCACCCTTGCCTGACCTTTGACGTAAATGTTTTAAATTTTTGTGAAACTACAAGAATCGAATGTAACAGGCCTTCCAGTCTGGTGGCACGATTTTTGATACCCACAGGTTGGGCTAGAAAAATTGATGCAGTGGGTTGCTCTAGTGTTTGCTAATGTTTTATTTAAGATTGTTTGAATTATACTTTACTTTAAAAAAATTAAAGTATCACGTTAAAACGGAAATTTCTTGATGTTTTAGAATTTTGTTGCACGCAAACTTTAGATAACTATATGGCAACTACGAAGTTTCTACTTATGTACTTTACAACACATGTGTACACTGAACCATACTCTTCAAAACTATGCGGATCACTTTTCATAACCTGTTGAGCATCCTTCATTTGCAAACTGAATTCGGTGAACATGTTGTGACTGATCTTTAAACAGATAACAAGAGAAGAAAATAATTCGCATATCTTCCAGCGACTCCGATGCCGTGACACTATGACCTAGTGGATAACTGTCTGAACTGTCGTGCACTGGTGGCCTGGTTTTCTGACACTTACTCATTGGTCGTGGCCCCGAGTTCTTGGAAAGAATGATGCAGATGAGATCCAGTAAGATCGAGCTAACTGTCTTTCACTTTGCTGATGGTCATTGGAACCAACCGGGAGAAACATTGCACATTTTACAAATCGCAGGTGTTTCCTTTGCTGGTTATCGATATATCGGTTAGCTTACGTCAATACCTGTTTAAACTTGACGGTGAAAACTTTCTTTCCCAGCACACTTTCTATCTGTCAGGAAAATCTTTCTCTACCGTGTACAATGTAAGTGTATCGCTTTTCAAATGTAACCCGTCTTTAAATTTTTAATTTATCTGAACATCCTTAAAGTGGATTGCCTTCTTCGTACCTGTACATAATCCTCAACCAACCTCCTCCATTGATTGTACTAGGTTCCAGTTTCGTTCTTATCACATCTAGTCGTCGGTACATGTCCTGGTAAAACTGAACATTTAGATACGATAAGTCGGTCATATCTAACATGATGTCAGTGACTCAGTAGTCAACAGAATATTCACTACTAACTATCTGAAACAAAACGAACATCCAATCTAGTGCTAACTCCAAATCGGGCTGGTTAGGATGCACAGACATATTTGAAACCTGTTGGAAATTGTTGCAGTGTTTAGTTAGCATCAACTATAGCCCCTACTATCTGCTAGTGCTTCCCACTCCATTTTGAAACTGAAATACTTTGATCAACAGCATATGATGTGGAATGGAAGTCGCCATCTATAAACCGTTGACAACTGAGAGGAGGTAAATGTTGCGAGATGTTAACATTTTGATTTTCCCTCATCAGTCACGCTACACACGGCAGTGGTAATTCACCGGAACATTTGTAATGGTTTTGCTGTCACGGGTATCACTGTAACAAACAGGTTCATGACAAGAAATCTGGTTGTGTCAACGTCTTTATGCAAACAAACTGGCCAAGGTTCGCTGATTACCACTGCTTCATCAGTCGCCATTCGTTTTGGATTGCGATTAGATGACTGTATCTTGAAAAATTTGACAAGGATCATCTAGGTGGGCGGTTGCTAGGATCGGTTTTGTTGTCTATTAAGCTGGTTTTTTCGGGGTTCCTGCATTCATCGGGACGTTTTTAATATTGTATTTATTAGCCACTCAAGAGTTTGTTTCACCTTCCTCCAATATCAGCACCGACATGGTGTGTCCATGTAGATATCATCTTAGTTGCAAGTAAACCGTTCAAAACAAACTGATCACTTATGGATAGCCAATCTCTAGTGCCAAGCGGGATACAGTTGAGCGGATAGGTAAATGAACTGTGGTGCCGACATCCGCTTGTGACTCGAGCTGTCGTCCTTAAGTTTAACGTGGGACAACTGGCAGAAATACACCTATGGACATTCTCAGTGGATAGCCCCGTAAAACAGTATACACTAACGTCTAGACCTTATGTTTTGCAGATGTGTCTGGATGCTTGCAGTAATGAAATTGGTTAGAATATACGAAAGAGTCAACATTATCGCTCCACGTTGATTTGTAATTCAGTGACAGTTACAAAGCTAGAACCATTAGTCGGCCAATTTGTGATATCAAATTTTTCAAGAAGCTGTCAAGTAATGGCAGCTAAATGCAGTTAGCGATTAGGCAAACAGTATTGATTAAAGAATATAAGATACGTGTTGATACGTGGAAGGCTCTGACGGAAGTACTCTCCTCGCCCTGAAGTTGGTTGTTTTGTTAGCGTTCTCACTTGATGTTCCCGTGTGCAAATTGCATAAAAATTTCTGCCTTGCGTCAGTGAATGACGAGGGTAAATTAGGTAGATCCCTTAGGACTAAATGAAGGAGACGCGATATCTTGCGTTCATATTTCTAGAATAGGTACATGTAACATACAAGCCGGCCATTTCTACTGTGACTGTCCGTTATTCTCGCGTAGTAACTTTAGGTCGACGTGGAGACATCGTAGGAGGGCCTCCTTCCGAATTAAAGGTTCTAGCAACGGTCCTATAAAAGGAAACATCACAGACGAGCATGTGCCATCATTAAGCTACACACACGACGTACACAGACGAAAACTAAAGCTGCACCAACAATGACACACTCTGCCAGACAGTTTAACTTCAACCCGTGCTTGCTTGCTGGTTTCGACCGCACATTACGCTACCCTTTGGTTGCGCAACATTTTTGGGCACAATACATCAACACAGGTGAAGAATGTAGTGTGTATTTCAACCGTTTTGGTAACGTGCAAACCAGCAGCACAAATAACCTTGATCCACTCACTACATCCGACAATAACTACGTACATTCTGGTTTGTCATGCCAATTAAAATTCAGGACGTATACTCTGCTTAACTGCGTTTGTGATCCTGGAGTAAATGAGCAGTTTGACAACAGATCCTAGCAACGAAAATGATGTTTTCAACACAAATATGGTCCCAATTAAGAACTTATTGATCAATTTTTGTAATTGCTGCAATAACAACTGTACGAATTTTCACATAAAATCATTTCAAATGTCAGCCAAATATTGAAAATTAGTTTGGACTAACTTTCTACACACATGTTAGTTCTGCTGTCAGAAGTTAACAAACTGTCAATACATATCGAATATTTTAGTTTCTTTCTTTCATACAAAACCTAAACAATTGAACAAACTAAGACTTAAAAGATCTCACATTTTTTGCCAAAAAACGGCCGCATGCATTTGTATCGGATAGTTGTGATTGACTGAACCACCCACAGAGCATCCTTTGAACAGAAATCAGAGTTCGATTAGATAGTACCAGTGTAAACTGGCTTAGACTGATAGAATGAGGGGACATGTGAAAATCGAAGCTTGAACATCTGGGTTTATGGGATCCAGAGTTTTTTCCCCTGATATTCAACTGGAACAGGTTTGTTCAGTTAATCGACCTTTTCTTGATTCCTCAACCTTTCAGACACGATATCTACAAGCAGGTGCAATGGATATAACTGTTGGTCAATCCTGGTACCGGTAAGTACTACTACAGCAGCGATAATCAGTTCATTCGTTCATAACCTACGCCTGTTCGCAAATTTAGCCTTTTCATATAACTTTCAGGCAATCTCGTTTCCGTAACATTGGATCATGAAAGCTTCAACCACTTGTGAATAAGGTATGATAGATGTAATCCAAAAATGCTTAATACTCTCAGCAACTAATCCTCATAATTGAGTGCATCAGGCCTACATTTTGATTGCTTAACACTCGTGTCTGATTGTTATCCCACAGAAGTATAAGCTTCTAAAATTGTCAAGAATGATCTTAAACTCTACTTGATGCACTGTTCCAAAACCCCGCACATAATTTTGTTGTGGAGTTTACTTAATATTTATTCCGAACAATGAATATAATTCTGTGCTTTTAAATGTGTGTCTTACTTTGATATAGTCATTACCGTTGCACTATGTTTACAGGTCTTCCGTAGGTAAAACAAGTTGAATAAAATTTGATGGTTGTAGAGAGTGTTTTCGGTGTAAGCGCCGCAGGTTTTTTTGGAAGACATCTTTTTAGAAGAAGTCTGAGTAAAAATCCCTATTGAAATTCCGGTCATCAAATAGATATGCGCATCCAACTAGCTCTAGAGAGAGTAAACTTGAATAGTACGTTCCTGTTAAACAAGCTGACTGACAAATCTATGGGAGGGGGTAAAAGCTGTGACCAGTTCGAATGATGGTTGATCTGCACAAACTTTGTTTCTGCTAGTTAACAGTATTGAAGAATTTTGGTCCATGCATAATCCTAGGTAGTACTTTAAGACAAACAATCGTTTAAATAAAACGTTCGCATGAAATTAAAGCCTACTGATTTCCTATTAGTTCATTTACTGCAAGTCGAAGTTAACATTTTTTCCTACTTTTCTTTTTTCACTGGCCTCATTAATTTATATTTCTAATGTTTTCACCGGTTTCTCTCCATCAATTTTCGTTACTGAATTAGCAGTACGTTTAATATTTGTTCCAGGTTTCTACCAAACGATTTTTGTTCATATTTATCAAGTAAAAATTACGTTATTACTTTTGAATACATACTAATTTTAAGGACGTTGTTGAAAAATGACGCTAAATTTTTACAGGGTGAGATTTGATTGAAGACTGTCCAAAATTGTATTGTTAAATTAGAAGGAAACAGAACTCTATACCACCTGTATAACAGTTATATATAGAGCACTGACGGTAAAATTCTGAAGTATAGGTCGTTAAAAGAATTGCTTGAAGCTAACTCGAAAGATTGCAATGCTATAAGATTGACCTAGCAAAACTGCCATCCCCAAAATCTGTGCTTTCTCAGAAAACATCAGTTCGAATATTGATTGCTGCCAGATTCAAAAGGGATACAATGTGATCACTAAGCGGCAATGAATGTTCAACTCTGGTTAAAACTTAAAAGAATTGTAGGTATACTTTGAAAATTTTTACAGGGTTGTTGTTTTATTTGTATACGGAACTGGTTTCTTTACCGATATGATCAGTGCTGGACTACTTAACTGTAAGTGGTTTGTGGCAACTATTTTCAACGGTTCTGTATGAAGTGTATTAACCGTTTGGACTGCAAATGGACACAGTTATACCGCTTTTCCTCAAATCTCTGTTTCACATGTATAACGTGAGATTTACCGGACCTATCGGGACAGTCTTTAAGTGAAATCCAGAAATTCACTAATTATATTGTTAGTACCACTGGTTGTAACGCATGCTGTCAATCTTCAAAACGGTCAAGTGAGGTAATTGTGCATGCTAAGCAGTAATGTCTGTGCATTTGTGGTGTTCTGTTTGTTTTGTGTTTCATTCTGCTAATCTTGCCTAACTGCTGCATCAGACCGCACTGTACATACTTGTTTGACGGGATAAAAATAGAGGAAACACACTTTTGCATAACTCAGAATATGCGCACGTGTTAATTCTTTCTATAAAAAACCGGTGATTGACAATCAGCCGAAACATTCGATTGTTGGATTGTATTTCAACCCCATTGCTTCACAAACACGCTTGGAACACTTCGAATAATTCCCAGTAACACTGGACGTCTCATGAACGTTGGTCATCCTCGGTGACTCTGTATCTTGATTACACTCATTAAGGTTTGAAATCCAAGAAGGCAAAACTGTTACCAATTGGGTTGAGGTTGGTTTTTACCGAGGATTTTATGCTGATATGAAGAAGACAATTAACTTGTAAGTTGAAATCTAAACATTGGGCAATCAAATTCATTTTACCGCCACCAGTCGATAGGATGCTTTTAACTGAAGTAGTGGTTCAATACGTTAAGAACATGTCGCTTATTCGTAGGATGTTTTGTGGATGTACCACCCAAAAAGTCAACCAGGACGATGAGATATTCAGAATGTACATATTTCTCGATTCTTTGGAATCCTGGAGAGCACTCACGACCTTTTTTCTTTCGCTAAAAGACGTCTTCTTCAGTTGATTCAGCTTTTCGAATTATGCGGGGAGTAAGGCCGTGAATTTATCGGTTGTTGTCCTCGGCTTTTGAAGTACAACAAAAATCTTAACACAATACTATCCCCAACTCTTTCCTAATGTGACTATCCAAGTGCATTTCAATATGATTTTATTATACTACTTTTGATCACCAACATATGAAAATGACTCGGAAAAATTATAAATAGGTTGTCTGCATTGTCCTTTGGAAGCAAAATTCTACTGTCGCTTAGGCTGCCTTGAAAACAGTGGCTGAGTACTTACGGTGAGATAGTCCAATAAGGCGTAATGGTCAGTTGGTGAGAAAAGGTTTGCATCAAAAATCGAACTCACTTTTTCAAACTCATCAATATTCAAGATGTTTATGACAGATGTTTAAGAAACAGAGTTCATGATTATATGGAAGTGCATCTGTGCCAATGGCAGTTCGTTCTTTTAGTTCACTAAATAAAAACTGTTGTAAATCGCTTCTTATGGGACCCTGCTACAAGGTGAAACGTTAATGGGTTCATAGCTTGTTACAACAAACAGAAAGATCTTTTATTGTGCACTCCTATCTTTGTGTTAGTCGGTGAAAAATTATTTTTGATGGGTCATTGGTGTAAATAAAAGTTGAATGAAACCAGCTGCAATAATTGCAGGAACAAACACTAAAACCTGCTGAAACAACATTCAGTCAGATATGCGCAGCTGATGAATCATGAAACTGAGCAAATGTAACGGATAGGAAATTCGTTGTGCCGGTTATCTTTCACGTGCGTGCCAACCGAGTTATAGTTCAAACTATCAGCTGATCCATTCATGACTGAAGAGTTGGGCAATGTGTTTTAATGTCAACAGATCCTAACTGCAAAGCAGTTCTGTTTACAAAGTAACCTACCAATTCAATTGCATACTTTCAGACTGTGATCCCTAAAACGTCCATTCTTGTTTTGTGGAAGGAGATGTCCCGCCGGGTGACGCGAGGTGTGGAGTTTTCTGAAGGTAAGAGTTAAATCTCCCTGTGGTATCTGTAATTCATTGAGAATTGATCTAATGATGCTAGTCTTTCGCTGTAGGGAGATTCCTGAGCCCCTAATTCTTCCAACGGTCCGTCTTCGAAAACATTCACTAAGTGCCATATCTTTCTTACGATAACAAAGACAGACCTATATGTTTATTTCCAGGTACAGGCGGCTTATAGGTGCGAAAACGGTCGGAAACACTTCAGAGTGAAACAATCCACAAATTCTTCGTAAAAAGTTTAGGATTATTTCTCTCTTTTTAACCATAGTGGTACAGTTAGTAGAAAACCTCAAACTGTCCGCTACTATGGTACTTAGATCTCGTTCTCATGCTAACACGAGCAGGTTTGTGTCAACAAGTTAGTAGTCAGCTTAATTTTGATAGTAAACCTGCGCGACTATACACTTGTCGACATCGGACATTAAGTTCTTTTCCGTAGGCAGCTGATTTAGGCAGTTAAAATCGTTCTGAAAGGTTGTCATATTTTCCGAGTACACTAGAACTCTCCAGAGCTTTGTATCATCAACGTACTGGGTAGTTCAACAACGAACATTAGTCCTAAAACTGATCGTTTCTGAACTCCGCTGTGAGAGAGAGCTGATCATTCAAATTAGTACTAAGCCTACGTTCAATCCTGTCATCCTCTATCCACGTGATTAAGAGATCATCAAGATGATAACTATTAAGTTTCCGGGATTTAGGTTACTGAACTAGATTATGTGACACATCATTTAAAGCCTCATTAAAACTTCATTTTCTTAAGAATTATTACGAGAAAAGAAATTTTTTTGAAAGTCACGTGAAATACGACTTTTTCAAATAAACTGTTGGGACATCTCATCGGTAAACATGTTTCGTAACAGATCTATACACAGTGCGATGATTATGAGTTATAACTTATTTCGATTTCTTCGTATTACGTACAATATAAACACTTGAAATAATCTCCATTAAACTCGTATGAAACCATTGGATTGGATCCTCGTAAAATTTGCTTCACTGTCTTACAAACCAGTTAGAACAGGCTGAATGTTTCAGAGGATTGAAAAGTGCTTTCAAGTAAATCGGGTTTGTTTAATAAGAAGACGTGGCAATTAGTTCAAATGTTCACTTCTTCTACTAAATAATGAATCATAAAGACACTGTATAGACTATCACAACAACATGACAGATAAGCAGTCGTAGTTTTATTCGCAGGAAGTGAGCAGTACTTAAGGTTGTATACGATACAGGGCCAGCTCCTTTTGGAAAGGTACAATATGCTTACCAGTGCATATGCTTACCACTACGGGGACTAGCATTCTGTCCACATTTACATGAGGCAACCGTGTTGAACACTACGTCATTAAATTAACATAAGACGCGATCGATTTGTCATAAGCAATAGCTTTCACTTACAAGTAACGTTCACGTTGCCTAGTAGAGATCGATAGCACAAACATCAAAGACAACGCTATCGAAGAGATGGACATCCTTAAACATTTCGCAAAGCAATAAGGGTATCCTCGTAATGATAAGTAACACGTTATTAAGTTTCTAACGAAGTAACGTTGAATCCCTGAGCTACGGAAAACTATGTCTATAGCACAAAAGACAATGTATTGCAACATCCGCGCACCAACCTCGAGGACGCACCCGATGTTGCTCTACCATGCACATTTTTCAGATGAGGAATGTCCTTCGCATAACAAGGGCCACAAAACCGATCCAATACGGTGAGGTGTACTAAATACCGTTAACTTATAGTAGGTGTGTGTCCGCATGCCATTTCAAGCTAGTAACGTCATCTATTTTATCAAAAAGAAGAGTACACCAAGAATTGCGGTAGTATATGGAACAGTTAGGTCATTCGACTTGTCACTTCAATCGTAAACATGACAAGCTCGAAGCAGAGACCCAATAAAAAAGAAGGCTTCTAGGCACAATATCATCTATTTTAACAAATAGACCCATGCGCAACTGAAGAGAACATTAAAGAGGTTCGGTTCTTAAAATAGGCAGATACATTTATTGACATGAACTTCCAACAGCAACAAACCTGTTGTTCAAGATTTGCTCTAATTGCTAGTGAATAGAGAAATTCGAAGGTGATTCATAATAGTACTGAACAATAGACGTGTTAATCTTGATAAAAGTTGTTAATATCATTTAATATTGAGGGTGAAATTGTAAAAGTTGGAATTAGGGATTTCGAATAGCTCTAGAAATCGTACTCGGATTGAAACCTCCCACGCAAGTAATAGGGAGAAGACCTCGTACTGTTAGCAGTAAACAATTCATAATCATGAGACAAAAAGCCAAATTTATGGATGTACAACAGTATTAAAGAAATCACAGTCTATCGTTCGCTGGTCGTATTAGCACATACAAAGTCACATACTGTACTTTAAGTAGTGCAATAAGGAGCAGACAAATTAATGAATGAGAGAAAGCGTAAAATTGAGACTGTTTGTCCAATCCTGATGTAGTATCTTCAACATGACGTTTGGATTGGTCCCTTGTTAGATATCTTATTGTGTCTGAGTTTGGATAAGCAGTGGATCAAGTACATTTTCACCACAGAAATCCTACAAATGCGGATGCCAGTTTAAATTGGGCAAGTACTACGTATGTATTTGAGAAAGTTGACCAACCTGAGCATTACTCAAAAACGGTTGTAGCTCATTTTCTGAGTATAATGTTTGGTCAAGTTAAATCCGAAGGTATTTATGTAACGACAAATGAATTCGCATGATATGAACTGTTAATGCGAACGTCAACGGAATGACGTTGCCTAACAGTAACGAAACTCAACCAACTGAAATTCCACCTGAATGTAATAGTTGTTATCAGACGTTATAATGTAATTAGTTGTAAAAATGCAGTCTGCTTATGATACCTTCAAAACTTCCGCTTACTGTCCTCATATTTTGACATTTTCAAACCTACGTATTGAGCAGCTCGTGTCAACAGCGGATTTATTGTGGTATTAATCAACCAAACAGTAATAGATCACGCTTATACTTAGTAAAGTTTCGTGATCACCGGCGGCAATGTTCTTTGGTATTCAAAGGGTGTGATGGACACTAAACCATCGGTCGTTTAAACAATGGTATTCTCGCTCGTAATTGGAACATTGGAGTGGAGAGTGTACGATTGATTAACATCCGGTTAAGAATACTTCGTATATATGCATACATATGTTTGTATGTATGTTGTGTCATATTAAAACGTATACCGTGGTATAGTTGGCCATTGAAACGCGTCCAATTTTTATTTCGAACATATCTAGTCAACTGTAAATGCAACTTATTGAACACAGCATTGGCGAACTGTACACCCGTTATGAGTGTGATATCGGTGGTTTTGATTTGTTAGTTCTCAAAATCTTGTCAGTAACTTGAATGACTTTTTATACTTAGGTATCACTTAGTTATGACCTCATACGGGTGTGTTAATTATTGATCGGTATAAAAAATAGTTTTGTAATTATAACCACGCCCTTATCGTAACTTAGTGGACTGTATACTTCATAAGTCTACGCTAGTTAGAATGTTTGGTGTAACTTTGTTCAACTCCGTTTAGAATAGTTTAAATCTACATAGTCATGCGAGAATGTTCTTTCGAACAAAGACAACTTAGAATCAGTGAAGTCATGTTTAAGAAAACTCGACTTGACAGTTTGACCGTGAATGTCAAGAAGACATGCCTATAATGCTTTCAAGAGAAAAAGTGGGTGCTTGGCCAAACTGAACAGCTGATGTAACCAACCATTCTAACTAACTTTGATATTCTTATATATTATTTTCTTGGGATAAGTTTTGGACATTTTACTTACACACAACGGAAATAATAATTCTGGAGATGGTAAAAAAAAGCTGATAGTATGAAACATAAACTGTGTAAAGTAACTGAACTTATCCAGGCGTGATAAAGTAACCAATAAATTGGAATTTGGAGTAATTTTCTACTAACTCAGTTATATCTAAATTGCTAGTAAAAATTAAACAGAAGTGATATTCTTCCAAACAGAGAACGTTGGACTTTCTCACATTCAGTTAGACATGTACAAGCATTATGCAGCTAAGAAATAATATAGTTTAGAAAACATACATTTTTCTTGGTTTGCTGATGAATAGAAGTTACCGTTTAATGATGACACTAGTTCGATTGTAGTTAGGTGAACTAAACTGAAAGCACTGAAGCAAGGAACTATATTTTTCATTTCCAGTCTAAACGAAAGAACATGTTCGTAAACTTGGATGCCTTTCTGAATAGTACATAGCTAGATGTAGCAGAACTAAGACAGAAATTATGCATTTAATGCTACCGTTGTGATCAGAAAGAACTGGATATTTAAGCTGAGTATTTCTGCTATCAAAGAAATCACTTAGTTTCCAACTCAAAGGTGACATTAGAGTAGTTGGACCATGAGCTGGTTAGTCCTTTCAGCCAATATCAAAATAGTTCTTTGTATCGCCAATAATCAGTAGCTATTAAATAACTCAAGGCATTACGTACACTGCATGACCGTGAGTATATACTACAAACAGAATCGTACAAAAATACTGCAGTAACACTGCCTAGTAAATAAGAATATGTAAACGTAATACAAACAACATATGACAGTTTGACAACTTCACAAAAGAAAAGAACAAAATAACTATAAAAAACGTAGTTAAGTAGCGGTTTGGAATGACTAGATGACAATGAAGCCACAATAACCATCCGGTCTAAAATTAGGAGTCATATGGGCATCATTGTTCTTCTCTCGACCACTCAATTCTGTCGTTGGCTAACTATTGTCGACTGTGCACTTGTCTGCCTAAAGGACAATAGTTGGGGTTTCATACTTCTCTGTTTTCGTTTACTTTCTCACTTACAATCATGATGCTATTAATCCTCTAAAATCAAAGCAATCTACCGATTTGTCTCTACTGTATATATTGTTCACCATGGACTAAGATGTGCATAACCTTTCTCAGCTACGTTCAATCCATAAGTATCTTATGAATCATATGAAACGGTCACATTTGTACTAAGGAACTGGAGTAATTGAGACATATTCTAAAGTTTACCGGCTGTGGGTAAATAGACCATAAGGAACTCAGCCCAAGAAAGAATAAAACGTACCACTTCCGGATTACTGTTGACTATCTTCAACTTTCCTAGGTAGATCACCGATTGGCCATTCAGTATTCATTAAAACTAACATAACGCTGTATGGTTTTAACATTGCATACCAAACGGTAACTCTGTGTTCTTAATAACTTGCTCGATTATCTGAATTTGTGGCTCTCCAAAGATTTCTACGCCACTCATTGGCGGGCAATTCGACCTTCACCTATGTTCTGTAGGTGGTTGACTAAGTTATACGAGGACAGATAAGACTAATGGTTAAAGTCATTCACTGACGCGGTAGACAGGAGATTATCCTTTCGACAAAATTGGAAAATGGTTCAACGCAAAAAATACTGTCCTTATTATCGTAGCAGTAGGATATAATCAAAAGGCGACTGATGCTAGTAGGAACACATATGTGGCACATAAGTATCAGTCTGCCGATTACACGTGAATGATGAAAACTGTGTGGCAAAATGCCAGAACATATCACATTCTTGACAGTCCGGTAGAAACAACCTTGACTGTTATGGATCACCAGTTGATGCAATGGATGCTTACGGGGTACGACGGACGTATGGGTTGGTGCCAACCTGTCAATGTGTGACAAATTGTGAGTAGTTGTGACAGTTCTCGTGACCAAGATCCATGCTAAACAATGTACAAGGCAGTGTATTCTTGGCACCGACGTCATCTTTGCCGACAGAATCTAAAACCGCTGCCCGTTCTATGCCATGCGCTGTGTAATGCTTCGAGCAAATGAACATAGCTGCTTTTATGGCTCATATTGAGCTTCGGAGTGTGGGGCAAAGAGGCCTCAACGTAGAGACAGGACTTATTTTTAGAAACGATATGTTATAGCGATAACTGATCTGAATGACACGAAAGGTCCAACAAGGTGAGGATGGAACATGTACGGACGAACGCATTTGGGGCATAGTGATCGATCCAACATGATGGTTTGGTTGACCAAACAAAAACCAATCAATTTTGAATGGGTGTATGTGAACTTTTCTACCTTAACTCAATACTCCGCCCTCAAATAAATGCCAGAATTCCTGAAAGAAATTAACTGACAAGTAGTCACGGGTTGAGTAGTTGACCGCCATATTTACGTAAAATAGTCATATTACAGTCAAACTTCCGCAATAATTTCAGCACGTGTAGATGGCGTGATACATCCTTTGCATTTTCGAGCCTTTGCTGAGTCGAGTTATCGATGGATAATAACCTTAACGTGTGCACTAATGATGTGGGCAAAAGTGAATTACACAAACCAGCAATCTATTGGTCAGTATTTATAGATCGTCGAATGATCATTATTAAAACGGAAACACAAGGGCTTGTCATCATTGGGACTCGATAGTTACTACCAGTAGTGAGGATGGAATGTTCCTAAGAAAAACGGCAGGGTAAAAATCGGCTACCGGGCATATAGTGTGACGAACATGATAGACGTTCTAGCTTCGGTCACACAAATTTGTGCAACGTGGAAAGAAGGAAAAAGAATGTCCAACAAAAATAGATATTCCACCGACCACCCTGTAATAGATTATGACAAGAAAAAGCGGTAGCTAAAGGCACAGTACAATATACATACTACTTACACAATTCAAAACCATTATCTTACCGTTAGGTGATGACCTCGTGATTAGTAGTTCTGTCGCAGTTGAAATCACAAAAGTCATTAAGATGTTGAGTGATCTTTTTGGTCACTGGTGATTAGTGGATGATTTTAGTTTGTGTAAATTGAACAGTATTCACAAATGATTGCAGCTCTTACATGTAATTCACATTCTATTTATCCCTTTTCGAAAAAAAATCAGTGTACGCGAGTATTCTCTCCAATTGGAGTCTATAAGTAGTGCATATCCCTGCCTAAGCAGGCATTTGAAATCTATCGTAATTCACGGAAATTGCACACTTTTCGCTTAAGATGTTCTATATTACACATGACACAAGAACAACAAGTCGATCTTATCCCTCGTTTACGAATGCATGAAAGCGATAAACATATTTTTCTAGTAACACATACAACAACAGTTGATCTTTGCCTTTGCTGTTACCAAAGTATTTCTTTTAAACATCGCTTGAACATCAGTTACGTTTGGGTTGCCCATCAGAAAGATCGGAGAATACACAGCCACAACATAGTAGTGTTAGTAGTAGCAATAGTAGTTGTGGCTAAATCTAATCTACTTGACCTTATCTGTTTCAAGACGTTGTTATCACAAACTTTGTGAAGTTAGCCGTACAAACACACTCGGGTAAAGGTCACTGGTAACTATGGTAACTAAATCGCCGCCATAGAAACTGCATCATCTATTTGGAATCAATGATGATAACGAAACAACAACAACGATAATAACAAACAATCAAGCCGAATGCAATGCGCTTGTTGCAATAATTGAGTGCTGTGTTGGGCCACAGGTTCCTCTGTAAACAAAGAGATAAAGAAACAACAGAATGTGATGATCAAATCGAAACTTGTTTACTGAATGAGTTTGTAAAGGTGACATTATAAACCTTGAATAAATCAAACCATTCCTATTTTCTCTCGAATCGAAAAGTCTACACCTCTCTTAGAGCAAAATGATTCAAGTCTTAAGCCCAGTTCTCCAATAATTTTTAATAAAAATTTCGACAAAATGTGTACACATATATATACACTGGTCCAACAGATCTTCTCTATCACTCGGAGATTAAACATGAAGCACAGGTAAAGAGTGTAAGTGTTCGATCACCAGAATTGCGTTCACCATTCATTCGGACTGTTGCGATCAACCCACCACATGGTTAAACTGACACACGTCACACAACGTCAGACTACTAGATCTCAACGGAGTTAAGTGTCTACTAGCCTGCCCTCAACACATGGATCCACTGATTTCCATTTATACAATTCATAAGCACGGATGAGTTGCGAATTTTGCCCTGCACCAGCAGTACCGGCTTTCATGTTCCCGATCGCGACTCATTTTGCCTCTCATCTAATTTACCACTGCATCTGCAGTTGAGGTTGCAAGCATACTGATGGAACGGACCGGAGTTTATGATACCAGACAGCGGATCACATCGCTGAATGGTCAATGGACGCACTGACGCAATAGACACTAACAACTTAGGGGTTGGACCGGAAACGGATGCCTTCGATTGTTAATTACGTCTTGGATAGTGATAATTCGGTTGACTAACCAGCTAACATCGTTCACTGTGTTGGTATGTCATTGAAACTCGTAGTCGTTGACCGTTACATTACTTCGTTAGAACTTGCGAACGCCAGAGACGGGTGACACGGCTACCGAACATCTTCATGGCGTGCCAGAAGTTATTACATTTATCCAAATTGTGACCAAAAATAACAAGATTTCCGATGAGTAGTTGGGGATGTTCAACTTGAAACGAGATTTCTGTTCTTTATCAATCTCCCTCGCTAGTGACTGTTTTAGGCCGATCAATCTTAACAGGACTTTTGAAACCTTCACGTGTCGTATACAAAAGGATGATTTTTAGCACAATATGTTCATTCCGTATTCACCCAAGTTTATCCCTTTCTGGCATGCCACATGCTAACCTCTTGTCAAAAATGAGTGCATTCAATAACGTTTGCCAGTAGACAATTAAAAGCATGCCGAAAAGCGGAAATGTTCTGCGTGGGTGTCATGGAAATCGAGTGACTGGTCCTTGCAATCTCATCGAACGTTGATCAAAACCTAGGCGACCACTCATGCTCTCTAATTATCGGAATTCCTGGTCCTGCCTGAGAACTGACTTCTATGTGCATGTGAACTAGTTCTATTTATATTTCACAGCGGGACAAACAAAACATGAAATTGTATAAATAGGAGTAAATCTTAAAGCCATTGCCAATGAGACATATTTTATCTGGATAATTACAAGTTAGGCTTCATATTACATTTTGCATCCAGCTACTTTGCCGAATGAGTCAAAATGATAGAACAACTTTTACGTGGATTCAGTATCAAAGCAGCCGATCAATAGTCCGAATCCCTGTTCTTGTTCTCAGTGAACCCTTTACCAGACGAAAACGAATTATCCTGCCTATGATTTCTGTTTCAGCCTTTAGTGAGTAGTGCGTGGTGTATCCTATCACCACGAAAGGCACACAGAAATCACCCACTGATTCCAAGCGATATCTCCTGCTTACCACATAGAATCTCCGATGTCTCGCTTCTATCAACCCTCGTCGGCAGTACAGATAATTCACTAAGGGAGTTTCTTAACTACGTCCACTTGATAACAAAGAGAAGTGTTTCATTAACAATTCCGTAATCACATTTAAACTAACTTACCTATCCAATTGCGTACACTCCATTGTTTCATTAGGTACGGTCCGCGTCGAAAACACCGTGCGTTGTTAAAAACCCAACATTCGGAACTTGAAATGACATGTGTGCGTCATGAAACACTCTGATCAGTCAAATCCTTACGTTGACAGGTTTCGCTCACGTTTATTCGAATCATAAAAAAATGAACATCAACCACAGTTATAGTCTACGCATTTCGACAGACATTACAACCAGCTGTTTCTTGTTAGAGTTTATAAATGATCGCATCACTTTTGCGATGTCCGGGATTCGAACTCCGGTCACGCCTACGCGTAGCAACTCTGCCGAATACCGTAATGTTTGCATCCTATTAGACACGATCAAATTGTCATATGCAAACATTGAACCACATTTCCTCGAGACATTATTCGAAAGCTTCAAGTAGGGCACAGTAACTGCCCTGTCACCTCCAGCAAGTAACCCGATGCATGGGATTTCTCTCTACGTTGTAGTGACAAATATCATTAAACGTAATAAGCGATGATTCGGTAACTGATAAACAGTTGGGATTGTAACTTATTTTATTTGAACATTGCTCAAAATTGATTGTAGCTGTTGCGTTCCTGTTAATTTTCAGCTATCTCCTTTCGGGTCGAAGCGCTATAGTCCAATTTCTGTTTTGTTAAAACTCATCAGTAATACATATGAAAATGATTTGCTGACGAGCTCTAACAACAAGGGAACGTAAGTAAATTCCCTAATGCATGCATCTACTTAAATATTGACAACCGTTCAACTGAAATTGTGAAAAACTGCTATGGGTGTAAGAAAGAATAAACTGGGAGGCAGAAAATAACCCTGGCCACTTCAAATTGAACAGATTGCATGTAGAATGAGCAACTAACTACAGAGGTTATGGAGACAACTGTGAACCGCCAGGCTTAGTTTCACTCAACCAGAATGCATCTGATAACCAAGTGGTCTGGAGACTAAACTTGATTTCTTGAATGTGGGCACTCGGCTGACTACTGAAAACATCAAGTGACGACGTTGTCACGAAATACTCTATTGCAATGTCCAGTAAGTTCGATAACCGTGCACTAACTGAGCGTTTCCTTCAAGTCGTGTAGCTTATAAAGACTTCGTGTCGGAATGTTTTGTTTGCTGGCAGTAACGAACAAGTACGCTGGTGGCTCAAGTGCTTCCATGCAGAAGAATCCAAACTTAATTGTCGAACTATCCTTGGATCCAGTTTTTCATTTGAAGACTGTTACCCGGAAAATTCCAACGACGGTGATCGACGCTCAGTTCCTATCAGGGAGAAACCAGGAAAAAGAAACACACTTATTCAAGAAGCGTCCTACGAAGCCAGAAGTGTTGGTATATTAGGGGGACACGCTGAATAATAAACCCTACAGAACCATGTGAAATATATGATAGGGAGAATAAACTGAGTCCATTCGCTTCGAAAGAAGCAGTAAAGACTGATCACAGTCTAGTTACAAATTAACCACATGATAGGTCATTAAAGTACCAGCAATGCATCTGTATACTTAGTCCTACTAGCACTCGAGACCAGAATATATTTTAAACATTTCTCATCTGAAAGTATACACAATTCTCCTTAGTTTTATTCTATACACCAAGTCCTGTATGCTAGTTACGGTGAGCTTTATGTTTGTCTCTGTAGGGCCGTCTATCCACGGGTCTGAGTTGGTAAAATTCAAGCCCGACTGAAACCCATCAACTGATTCTTCGAATATATGACTAATACAAATCAGTAGTGACCCCTTTATCAGGTGTGAGTGACGTGACTCATTTTCGCATGCATCAAGCTAACGCAAAGATACGTTTATTTTTAATTAGAAGAAGTTTTGGAAAATCGCTAAAGTAGTAAACCAGGTGAATGGTACTGTTTAAAGTCTACTCAATTTTGTCCTGCTATACATTGTACTTGGTGCTAGGATTACAAAAAACAGAGATACTAGTTTCCTTCTGCTCAAGATTTCTCTGGTTCAAATCATTGTTAGTTAGTTGTCTTGTGTGCCTGTACAATATGATTACGTCATAACCCGTGTGTATTTAATCTATTCAGCGGGTAAATGTCGAATCCGATAATTTTAAAGAATTTATTATTTCCCTACATTTTGGCTTGCGTGGCGTGCATAATATTACTATTGTTACAGTTTTGTAATAAGTTCATACTTATAGGATAGTTTCAGAATCGTTGTGTTGATCTACATGTGTGAATCACTCGACAATATGGTTACTTTAATGAAAACTACAATACTTTCGAACGCTAAGAAAGTTGTTGACAATATGCTTATTTTGTTAGTTTTTGTCATCCCAAAGTATCTTACTCTGCGTGTCACACTTAAAACTGATAGGTTTCATGGGATTACGGTGTCTTTCCTCAACGACAGTAAATAAATCCATAAAAGAAACACCTTTACGTTATTTAGAACATACTTTTCTCGGAAAGAGTACTGTTGGTATTCAGACTAACTATACTACTAATATTTTGGTTATTGCAGAATTTTAGAAAATTTAATCCTGGTTAGTGTCGGGTGGTTAAATTCTCTATAAATCTTGAAATTATATGCATTGATACAGGCAAGCTCAGTG
>JTDE01000041.1:377800-389470 GCA_014338405.1 Paragonimus skrjabini miyazakii
ACCACGTCTCATGCCGAGCAATCACAAACACGAGAGGTATACTGTTGTTCAGGTTACAGTTATGTCAGATGAGCGAAACTTGATTCCAGTGCTTATTTTCAAGTGTTCTAACCAAGGAACGTATCTTAATGCAAGCACTTCGATCAGAAGTTAATGCTATCCGAGTCGACGTTGTTTGTGATGAGTTGTAAATTGCTTCAATGAAAGGAACTATGATTATTTTATTATACCTGAGAATATTCGGCTCATGTGTAAATGACTGTTCTTCGCTGTATACTCTCAGTTGAACACAATGGCATATTCATCTTAAATTTGTGCTTGAGTAGTCCATCTGACCTCTTACATTTCTGAACCTTCGCTGGAATCATACTGGAGCGAAAAGGCATCCAATAAGGCAGAATATTTGTTGTCCAATTCGCTAGTTAGCATGCTACACGCGCGCTTGCGTTTACGAGTCAGTATTCCAGTCCACAACACCACCATGTTTCGGCTCACGCGTCGTGTGCACTTCTGCCCCATTTACAGGAGTGATCGACGCTTTCTGTCGGGGGTTTTTCGTCTGCCATTCTTTGTCCGTTGGTCCGATTTCGTTGAATGATGGCTAGTCCGGTCGCTCATGATGTCCGCCATCTATCCACTGTAGGCTTTGACCATATTCCATGACCGTGTCGAGATACTCCTCTGAGTATTGGAATAACTTCACCTCCGATTTGGTCGTCCATCCTATTCTCCTTGCCATATCTCACCTGTGGGTCCGATTCAGTCGAGTAAGGGCTCATCCGGTCGCCCATGGTCTCTCCGAGCCGCTAGCTGAGGGCGTTTGGATGTACCTCCCACGCGTTGAGGTACTCCGCCGAGTATTGGAATACTCGCACATCCAGTTTGAAAATCCACTGCAATATGAATTGCACCTTATTGTTCGGTAATCTAAGTGTTCAGTTTTAAGTGTAAAATGTTTCCGTTAGCAACATAAGGACAAGAATGACAACAAGCATTTCAAATAATTACTACAAAATGTGTAACATTTTGGGAAGGTGATTCAAGATTTTGTGTAAATCAAAGTACCAAACTGATTTGTACGGTGCCAGAAAATGTTTTCTATACTATTCTGCCTAATTCATTTCAAACGTTTTGGTTCATAAGCCGGTGTAGGGAGTAACTTGTACACAGAACGTTATAGCACAGTCGTGGGATTGTTAGTTTGACATTTGATCTTAATAGGTTATTTTTAACCAGTAAAAGAAAAACAAAATTATTGTTAGTATCCTTCGGTGGAAAAATATTGCCTAAACTTTGCACAGGGTAGAAAACCTGGTCATGTAGACCGCGTGGTCACAGGTATACAAATGCCTTAGATGTTCTAGTGGGTTTCTTGATTTGACATTTCCTAATTGTCTTTGGTTTGGAGCCACTGTGTGATTTTACACAGAATATATGTGACAGGTTGACCCTGAGGAACAATGTGCAACCTGAGTCAGATAGGTGATTGTACAAAAACTGTTACCGAGTAAAAATGGTTAGTTTTCGGTACACATCCTCGAAAATGAGGTCAGTCTTATGTCGACTAAGCTAGTACCCCATCTGTCATTTCAAGACACTGAGGTAGCCAGTGAAACAGTAAAAATTGTCGCAAATTTTCCGTTGAATGCAGCTCATTATCGACTGTTTATTAAAAATTTCTTGGGTTTCTCCTGCCACATATTTGTCCGTCGCTTTCTGTCAGAGCTGTATTTAAACATTTGCCGTAGCGCTTATGTTTATTTTCATGGTTCATGCCTAATAGTTTTGTCTTTCAATCAGTCCATAATTAAGAACCAATTTGCTATGTGTACTTCCACATTATTTGTACCCTCTTCCGTAAGTTTTGTGCAACTTTTGAGATAACTACTCATCAATAATCAAATACCGCTCAACAAGTCAATGATTTCCGTGATTTCAACTTGGAGAGAAGTCCTAGTCGAGGGGTCATCGATTGGAGTTAACAGACAGTAACTGTGTCTCCTCTCGAGGCGATCGGGCAACCTGACCATTACTCACAAGCGAAAGTGGATGAGCGTTCTCATATGATAATTCGGTCGTGCCTAACGTGAGGTCAATGGCGCAGTGGTAAACACGGTTGCCTCATGAACTGAATGTCCGTGGTTCAAGTCCCGGCAGTGGCGATCATATGCACTACTGATGAGCTCTAATGAGAGCGAAACTCGAGTCTAGTGCTTCTTTTCGAAAGGAGCCGACTGGAAAGTCTATGGGAATGCGACAGCTGCGATCAATTGTGGGTGATGTTCAATCTATATGAAAATCAAAATCCCCTACTACTCATCAATACTCATCAATAACTGGTACACACAAAATAAGATCATTCAAACAACTTTCCAGCCGCAGAAGCACGTCCTGTAAAACAATGAACCTTTTTACTATGTTCATAAAGTTCCATTCTCGCATCAAATTCTTTAAGACAAACCTTTCTTTTCCCTTCGGCATAGCCTTCTTTGGTGACCGATCACAGTTCTTGGCTATTCCTCCCGATGACCGAAAGTGTAAAAAGTTGTTTTTACTTGGGAGAAATTGGCAATTTCCTCATCTTGTAAGTTTAATATTTGAACCCGCTCCACAGTTGAAGGAATTCGTTTTTTGCCAGATGTTTATCTCAACATTCTTCTACCGTAGTTAAAGTGCTGTAAATTTGTCCTCCGAGTGCATACATTTTTTCTTAAGTTGCCTCAACTAGCACTTAACCAGATGGCGTTTCCCGAACGAAAGACATTCATAATGGCGACCTCATAGGGTAGTTCATACATCTACTCTTCGTAAACGCAAATTACCGTCAATGATCCTACGGGTACAAAACCGCTAACAGTTTAACGCCCGGCTTAGCTGTCATAGTACTTTCACAAACGTCCACCAGAGTTAAGTTTGTGTTAAATAAATTCTGAAGCCAACATTTTGGAAAACACACCATCTGTCTTCAGGTTTTATGAGAACCTTATTAGAAACAACTCGCCTCAGTTTGACAGTTTATAAAAACAGAGGTTAGAAGGATTCCAATTGGAAACAATTTCATTGCACTAAGTTGAATGTTTACAAACCGTTACCTCAATCCAAACGGTTCAGTTTCTGTCTAGACAAATCCAACTCGTTTGTGGACCTCGTGGAATAAGTGAATGACCACTTAACAGTTTACAGCTTGTTCCGAATTGAAAAAGCAAAAGCTTTCTTCATCGTCTGGTTAACAAGTATTACCATCCACAATTTCAATGGAATTTTAAGGCAACTAGTTGTAGGTCAGATATCAGAATGTCGTAAAATCAACTGCGACACGCACTCCATGGTCACGCCACCTCGAACCTGTCTTAATGTTTTAGGTATGACACGTATGAAGTCCGAGTCACTTCAGCAACCACATTATGCGAGTAGATGTCATCGGGAACGTACAGGTGGCAGCTCGATGGATCTTCCTCAAGAAATTGATAATGTTGGTCGGCTTACCAATCATATCGATTTCAAACAGACTGTCGATCTCCTGAAACCATATTTATCCAGTTATAGAAGTAAAGCTGGGGTTTAGAACATCTGAACCATAATTGATTCTGATGAAATTAAGTGTTTTGCGCAGTATTGTGATAATTAAATCGGTCAAAAGGTCAATAACACAGTGACATCGGGAAAATATTTCCAACGTTAAAGTTAGCACAGTTAAATTTTAACAAGGCAGTTTCTCAACCAAACGTCTACACCGGTAAGACAGTCAGGAACCAGCTCAATCATGTGGCTGTCGTTAGGGCGTAATCAGCTAATTATCAAGCCCAGGGGCTGTCCTCTGTTTGTCTGTGTGTGCGTGTGTATGGAGTCGCCCGTATACTTGAATGCTTCTTGTATTACAGTTTACATGTCTTTCTTCTTAGTACGGATCTTGTCATTGCAGTCTCTCTCACCGTTTATTTTCCGAGAGATAAGGGTTTCCTTTTCGTGCTAGCCATTCAACTGGCTAACCAGCATTGGCCAGCCGGACGCAAAGGCCCCACTCACACACCTACTGGTCTTATTCCTTCGGGTTTACACCGGATACGTGGTGTGTGAGTGGGAATACAAATGGTGCAGCGCAAGCCACTTTCGGTGATGGTTTAAAACGCAGGCGTCCTTTGGCTTTGGTCACTGTGACAGGCTAATCCGTTTCGGATGCCGCCAACCATGGAGTCGCCCGTGGTATTGGCGGAGATAGCTTATGTTGACCCCTGCCGCTTTCACCGGGTCCACTTCGTATTGCGTTGTGATGTATGATCAGGTTTGTGGTTAAGCCTATCCAAACGGGTGAGAGGTTGGCATCGTCACCGTGGTTGACGCATGCAGAAAGCGTGTTGGTCGCGAGGGCCTCAGCTTGTGTTCGTTCGGCGAAAGAATTGATACGTCGTTGCAGGATCGGTACGCCGTCAAAATCGGTTGTGTGATCTTAAACTATGGTCGAGTCATCTTCCAGTTTTCTTAAGTGTATTGTGGTCCTTAGCGGAAAACGTGTTTTTATGTTCCATGATTCCAACCTCCAATCGTCTGGATATCTATCCGAGGGATTCAGGGGAAAATTTTTAACAAACATCAGTCTTCCCAACACTTCTGTGTCACTGACCTTTTGAACAATCTAGCACAGCTGAGGACTCTAAAGGATTTCTGACGTGGAAGTATGCACTCCGTGGTTTTTTGAACAGCTTATCTTCGAAAGTGAACAAGCTAGAAGAGAACAATTAGCAGCCTTAGTTAAATAATGCAAGCACATCGTCTACAGACGGGATTTTAACGATTCTTTATCGGGAACATGAATTATGCTCAAGCTGGGCCTTTCTAAGAAGACGTTTAAAAGAAATCAAGATATTGCTCATGAGTTGAATACTGACGTCTCAGGAAGTTCGTCTTCCTGAACCACGGGTAAATTCAACTTACTGCAAAACTCCAATCTAGTCTTAAATAGACACTTTTGATGCATAGTTGCCCCGCAGTTATATGAAATTTTCAGCTACCTGGTCTTACGGCTGGGCTGAAATCGAGTATCAGATAGTGAAAATGTAATCCGAATTGAAGTACGGTCGATCCTCCCTCAGAAAACACGTCAAAATGCTGCATAGATGTCATCGAAACGATTAGATAAAACATTATCCACTGGATTCTTTCGAGAGGAAACCATCCATGGTAGATCTGTACAAGTCTTCCAGAGTGGCTCCGGGAAACGATTCACAACGGAAACTATTCTTCAGTTAGTCGGCCACAGGTGGAAATATCTTGCAATGACATCGACGGTATAATTTTGTTTCCGGCATGAATTGAATTGTGCCATAACATAGCTGAGAATGAGTTGTACGTAACCTGTAGGTGGCGATGTTCTCCCACTCACACCATTTTTTTCTTATCTCCTGGACCATTTACAAATGGGCGGGTATCTAAGATCGACAGACTGTGCATCATATTGTTAATCGGGATGCCACAGTTAGCTAAATTTGAAGAGCAACGGTCTGTACTTTATTACAAATATACAGCATCCACTGAATGAAGATGAATTTGGGAAAAGTACAATCAAGCAGAGCTGTAAGAAGATTTGAGTGCTAGTTATAGTTTGAAGAGTGAAGTCTACTAATTTACATTTCGTTCGTCATTTGAGATATTGATGCTAGCCAGCTAGAGTGACTCGATGTTCCGTTTATGTTTTCTTGGCTCTATGGAGTGTCTGAAAGTCATAAACGTCCGATCACCTATCTGATAGCATGAACTCGTGGGATACCTGACAGAAAACTGGAATACCCCATAAGGAAAACTTACTGAGCAAACAATGAGATCGATGTCTGAGTGAAACATTTAATTGCTGTTTCGATTGAATGTCATATCTCACTTCACTAGCAACGTAATGAAGACGGCCTGTTAACAAATGAGAGTTATCCTAAATCATCAATCGTCAAAACAATGTGCAGATTTGAACCATATTGTTTACAGCTAAGAATTGTATTCCAAAACACACATATGGGACCCGTCTCCTTTCCAGTTAGTGTTGCCTCTTTATGCCGAAACTTGAAGGACAAGCCTCATACATTATAGAGTTGTGTTGTTGACACTACGATAATGACAACACAATCTGTACCGCATTCAAAACTGTCTACCTAGAGCTCGTTTCACAATCGGATAGACCATAACAACAAAACCGAACAAGAGCCACCTGCGATCCGTGTATTCTACCATACATATGGGATAACAGTTTCTAGGTAGCATACCAATCGCATACTTATGACTAAAAATCCGTTTGCTTTAATTAAAAATAAGACAGTGTTTTTATTCTAACTTTGCTTAAAACCATGGATAAGCGCACAGAGACAAGGTACCACAACCTGGCACAAAGTGAAATATCGATCAACCTAACAATAATAGGCTACTTTTAATTACTAACTGGAACTTATGTACAAGCAGTCGTTATATAAGTATGGTAAGATAAGTATTATATACTTAATGGTCAACTTTCGGTGGAATAACACGAACGGTTTCGTGGCTGTCGCCACTTTTCAGGTATGCGTGCTCGATGAACTTCGAACACACATCCTGTTACAGAAATGGCGGTTGCTTTAAATTTGTAGCTTCTAACCCATTTACAAGTTAGTTTTGCCATTTATCTCAGTTGTTATCGGATTTCAAAACATACTTCAGTTGCAGATGAGTGTAACTCTGATTTCGTTCAAAGGGGGAACAAGCGATGATGTACGGACATTTTTCAGCAAGTAGGTATTCGGGGATGCTTTTCTAAAAGAGAGATGGTATTCAATTCTGGTGTACTGATGTATTGAAGTTCTAGTTGCATTTAGTCGGCAAAAGGACTGAACAGAATTATGTTGCGCTATCTGTGTATTTACACATTTTTTTATGTACCTTTAAAGATTTTCACAATAAACTGTCAGAATAATGTGATCAAATATGAACCAAAAAATACCGTTAAAAAAATACTCCGTTTTCTATTGGTTTAATATTTCAATCACCTCCAGGCTAGTTGAAATATCTGTCCGACTGGAATAAGGTTCATCAATACTGGGTGGTGTTCATTTCATACTAATCAACAATCCGTCTATTTATCGATGAGTGAAGTTTAATTAATACTTCTCATTATACTTTACAGTTGGCTCACAATGCACGTACACAGTTAAAGTATGTCGTAGAATACGAATGAACAAAGCGCCATACAACAATTTAAAAAATGTCTATACACAGTCGTTAATAGATCAAGATTGGTAATATGGAACAGACGGTTAGGGTGTGATTTTCGGAAGGAATTAATTACACTTTTTAGTCTATAGTGTACACGTGTGAAGATACAACGGAATGTGCAAACAGCTTTGCTTACTTCACGTATAACATCTATCATAAGAAAGAATTGCTTGAAATGTTAAGTATGACGAGATACAAGTGTTGTTTATTTTATCATTGTACAGTATACACAACGACTCAAGACCTACAAAATATCGTGCGTTCAGAGTTCATTTCCTTAAGCCCATTTGACGACACGATTGATTTTGTCTGAACTCGTTATTTGCATACAGTCTGAATGACCGGCTACCTCCGTTTTGCCTGTCTGATTGTTAGTCCTGTGGTCACAGGACCTACAAACATCTCTTAAAACAGAACTTTTTGTCATTTTGTTTCTACTACATTCGATTGTAGTTGCCTCAACTCCACCCTACTTCTTCGTCATTTACGGTAACAACTAAAAATTATTCTTCATGCTTGTCTTTGAATACAACATCTTTGCATTCCTTTTGGTGTTGCAAGTCTTGCCTGATAGATGTGACCCAAAAAACGCAACTGTTTTACATGGTCTGAGGAAATTTCAAATGTCCAGTAAAAACAATATCAATCGTTCTTCACCACTGATTGTTTACAAGTTGTTCCTCGGTTGTTTTAATATGTTAGTTTGGATTGGCGCAACCATTGATTTGGTACGGTTGTGTAGTCCTCTTACTCTGGTTGAGTTTTCGAGTATGGCGCACCAATGTGGCGCTTGTGAATTAGCTGCCAAATCACTGCTGTTTGTTCTATTCGATCAGTTTTGTCTTTGGACATCACCCATATGAAACACATTTATAAGCTTCAAATTCGAATACTTCGTTTTCAAATGATATCTACTAAGAGAGTCCATTTGTCAAACGGTTCTTCAACCCGCATTTGGACATTTTGACGGTGGTTACTAACTGTCAACACTAGAGGTCAAATTACTAAAGGCATCCCAGAAACATATTACCTTGGTAACCACGAACCACACAAAGCGACAACTAAACCCGCACAGTTACTGTCTTTAAGGTATGATTAGTGCTGTTGGGATGTTTTTAAAAATAGATCGAACTGATTTATTGTATAAAGTAGTATGGACGTGAATCGTGGCACCACAGTTGGGTTGTTTCAACAACATGTTGGTTTTTAATGGGATCAACATGCATTGGTAATGATTAACACTAATACACATTTTAAGAAAAATCCGCGTGATAACAGCTCACAGTTCAGCTATAACGTAAACAAACAGATGGGTGCAAATCTGCGTAAATCGGTTAAAAACGTACGTAATGGGTGCTTCGAGACCATATCCAACAATCTGTTGCACAGTTCCACAAACATTTACTACAGTTTACCTATTTCAATATACGGATAGCGTAGTTACATGAACTTCTTCGATGCTGGGTTATCTAGCGAAGGAAATAAGTCCCAGTGCACTCGACAATTGATAGTTCACATTCATTTTCTAGTCCAATGAACCGAAAAGTCACAAAAACTAAAAAATTGTTTACAGAAGAGCCTATTTATGTTACATAAGTCAACAAGTTACCAAGTTCTTACTAGCTTATCGTTTACCATAACGATGGCTAAACGATTAAAGAAGAACTGACATCCTGAATGTAGACGTTCACTTAGAGAGGCTATAACACACTTGACTCGTTTATGGACAACTAACACACTGGATGTGTAAACTATGTAGTGAAGAAGAAAATTCGTTGTTTTATTGGAAAATTTAATAAAAGGTGGGAGTTGTTTACTGGTGGGAAAGTGAAATAATTCAAGGCGTGGAAATCATTACATTTAGATAACTATTGAAGACAACGATTTGTTTGTGAGTGGAATATAGGAAGAATGCCAGCAAGCACTGTAAGAAAATGAGATTTCTAGTGGGGGAAAAGATAACACTAAACAAAGTAACTTTTTACATGTTCTGGGGCATGAAAAGATGTTAATTGTCTCCATACGAAAATAAGGTAACAGACTTTGTTTTGTGACCAAGTTACATGGATGAAAGTATGTTGCTAGAGCACCTATTTGGGAAACACGTTCATTTGATTTGAAAACACATATGTGCAGAAGAACTCTAGTTATATGTAATGAGTGGCAAGAACGAAGACTATATCCTAGGATCTTAAGGATAAACTTTTCAATTCCTGATTGATAACAAACACATTGGCTCAGTAGTGACTTTTATTGGTTTAATGTGAACAGATGAAGGTTATTGGCATATATGAAAATATACAATTTCTTATATGGTTAGCCTTTGGACATACGAAGAGGAATATACAACACCGTGATTAACATGATAATTGTATGAAACTAATAACGGCGTACAACTAGAGAGGAATGTAAGTGGTATTGGAGTATCCTCGAACAATTTCAAGCATTCGAATCAAACGGTTAAGCTGCACCGAGTTTTGGTATTAGTAGGCTCGCCCAGCTTGGCATTTAGATTGCAACCGTTTCATCACCAAACGAGGTGACATCAGCGGTGCGTAAGTGTTCCAGCGTATAGATTTTGATAGATTTTGTTCCACAGATTTCGATCTATACGCTAAAACCCTTATGCACTGATGATTTCACCTCGTTTGATGATTAAACATTTGCACCTTAAATGCCAAGCTCAGCGAACATATAAATACCAAAAACACCAACATGAGCTACAGACAACACCAGTACTGCTCAGAAGTACCAGAAATTAATGTCTCTTCTTTGAATGAACTTCGCCTGATTGATATCAATCTCGAGATAATGGTTTTTTACTGAAGAGCCGAAATCCTATCACCCATGGACAATTTATACGATTTTTCTTTTGCAGTAAAATATTCAAGTTTCTGTTCTTCAAAATAATGAGGAAATATTACTGACAACTTTTATATGCTAGTGAATTATGCTATTACGATAACAAGACTATAAGTTCAGCTTTTACTCCATAAATTTCTCCTGACCATTGTGATTGACGAAACACCTGAGTGCACTTGATACCGTAATATTATTCTTTAAACGCCGAGTAACATGTGAACGGATCGGATTTCAGATGACAAAACAAGTTGGTTAATTTAATACGGTACTGTTAACAACGTGGTCAATGCTATAGCAATCTCAGATCTGCACATTCACAGGCAGTATAACAACGGATGCACACAAACAGGTACCACAGGCCTAAGGGTGCAAACAACAAAGAACCCCTGGTTAAGGCTAGCAATCAAATACGAAGCTGGCGGGTCAAGGTCTGGACGGTGTGTGCATGTGGGTTATATACGTATGGATCAGCCGGTAGAGTATAACACAGGTGAAAGAGATTAGGTGAGGCCTATACAGTAGGTAGCTGCATAGTGGTTTCTTGAGTCCTCAGATCGATAAGCAAAACAAAGTACACATCGTCTGGATCTGGATGGTCATCAAAACACGCATGGTAAACAGTGTTTGGATTGTCAGGGTTAACAGGGGATTCGGGCTAACCCTGAAAGGTCATGAGAGAAACTAAGGGTAGAATCACTTGATTAGCACGAAACACACGTGGACAGGAAAGGTCAAGAAAAAATTTTCATCTAGATAGAGCAACCCGTAGCAGTCACCCTAGTAATTCGGTTGGTAGAAGAAGGCGTTAACAGGCAGCCTCGGCAATATTGTATAACACAAAAGGTAACTGTTTTGTAATGATATTGCCCTGATGGATTTGTTTAATGTTGTCAAGTCCTTCAACGTTTGAGTTTCCATTCGTTACACATGTTTATAGCGAATCCTACACTGCGAATAGGGTGATGTCAAATCGGAACCAAAATCAAGAACCAAATGGACCACTTGCTACTTACATCTAACTATGTAGCTAACCGCTGAAGTCATAACATAATATCATCATTACTCGTGCTGAAAGTATGTGAACCAATTGTATAGCCTAAAAGTGATTTTTTTGAACATCGTTATATATATATATATATATATGTATATAGTGTTGTACCTCATATTCACCGTACCCCTTCACCAGAACAAGTAATTAAGCGTACGTCCCAACTGTCTTACGTTGAAGATCGATTGTTTTATGCTACGGTTATCTTGTTCGCCTTCTCTGATATCCGAAAATGGGCCTGATGTATCCAAAGCTAGTTTGACCGACGCTGAAGTTTTATTATTTCCAGGTAAACTGATTTTTGTAGTTCGGCTATATGTTTAAATGCCATGAACGGAACGAGTACCCCTACAGAAAGCATGAACCGTCAAACTCGTCCACATGAAAGTGTGAGAGTCAGCTAGTTAGAAGTTGTGCAAGTAAGTCATTGAGTAAATTCTCGTCAATGAATGTATAACACATATCGTAATTGAGCTAGTGAAATGAACAGGAACATGGACAGTCGAGTCTGCTGAGAAGTGCGTGCATGCAAG
>JTDE01000041.1:395853-469680 GCA_014338405.1 Paragonimus skrjabini miyazakii
GTGCACAAGCGACTGTTCACTGGGATCCAGTTGAACAAGCATCGCTCCGCTCTGGAACTCAGTGTGATTCTCACTCCAGCTTGACCGCGAGATTCAGCTTCAGCGTCACCAGAAACCCTGAGATAAAAGTGCTTGGAATGACAGTTATCTAGGGGTGAGCTCAAACGGATAACCGTGCTAGAATCGTAGACTCGCGTCTCCGACACACAGCACACATCAAGCTCCAGACTTGAGAGAGTACTTGCCAGAGCAGCTTGCTGATAGACTTGTCGGAGAGTGCGGACATTGAAGGCGCCGACGTTCAACACATCTCGAAACTTGTTAAGTTATTCGGTAACGCAGCCATATCTCTATTCTATAATCGTAGATGGAGCAGTACCTGAGTTTTTATTGGTAAACACAATTTCATTCGGCGAAGAAAGACAACAACTCTTTAGTAGGTGGTTGCGTAGTACGTATGATGTAGTGAGACAAGGCGAGGACGGATTGCCAGGTGAAATCCTGAGGAATGGCTGACCGGCGTTGAAACGTGCTTTACTCCAGTTGGTTCACTCCATCCGAGAGCAGGAAGTATTCCCATAAGAGTTCAAGGATGATCATATCGTACCTTTGAGTAAAAGCAAGTGTAGCAAGCAATGCCCCGATAGCTATCAGGTTATTATTCCGCTGAGCTGCGCATGGAGGGTGCTTGCCTGAATTCACTTGAAACGACTGCCTGCAGACCTTTCGAAAGCTAATGGCCCCGGGGAACAATGTGGATACTAGATGGGTTGCAGTACGATCTACCGTGGTGTTTGCTTCTCGACAGATTTAGCAGGTGTTGGGATCACAATCACCCCTTGCATGCCTTCTTCGTGGACTTCACTAAGATCTTGGATTCTGTGAGGATTGAGACATTGTAAACGGTACATGATAAGTTCAGATATTCGGGTATGCTTGTCAGTTTGATTCGACTGTTGCGTGTGAGCATGAAGACCAACGTACAAGCGTGCGAATCGACCTGTGGTAGTTTTGGCAGTGTCAGTGGCGTATTATAGGGTTACGTCCTAGCCCCAACCCTATTCAATTTATATTTGACTGCCATACTAACGGTTGTTTTATACGACTCGACGGAGGACGACGTTGAGGCACAGTATCGGAGGGATGGGCGTCTGCTGAATATCTGACGTTCCGGAGCCCAAACTCTGCTGCAAACCTCAATAATAGGCATGTTTCTATTTACAGATGACAGCGCGTTGTTTGTACTAAGTGAAGATGGAGTACAGAGACTGGCCACGGCTTTCGCGACCGCGGCATCCAAGTTTGGACTAGTTATCAACACAGGTAAGACATTTTTTTCTTTCAGCCTTCTCCGGGTGCATGCGCTCTTTTGTCTCAGATTCGCATCAGTGGAGATGCTGTCGACAGCTGCGTGGATCGTTGACACTTGGGGTGCAACTTGTTTACCGATTTGTCCGTGAACCGCGAATTAGGAGCTCGTGTGGCAAAGGCTATTACTGCTTTCGGACGTCTTGAAAGACGTGTTTGGAAATGGTTAACCAACATTGACCGGCTGAACACAAATGCCTGACTCATACGTCTCCTGGTCTTATTCCTTCGGGTTTACATTGGACGTGTTAGGTTTGGATGAATCCACAAGTGGTTCACCGCAATCCACTTTTGATGACTGTTATGTGCACGTGTCCTTTGGCTTTGGTCAATGTGGTAGACTAATCCGAAACAGATGTAGCTATCCATGGTGTAATGTAAAATTTAGCTATCTGATACGTATGTTACGGATATCACTTATTTTGGCGGGTAACTACAAAAAGCTTTCATTTACAGCACACTGGTCGGCACTCGGTTTAGAACATTTTGCAATAACACCATTGTAAATTTACTGGTCCATGGGCTGAGAAACTTCGTCTCCATCGTTTGCATTCTCTATTTTCCTCACTAACCTGACACTTGTTCCCACTACCTCACCCACCCCGTTTCGTTTTATCGAACTAATTTGTCATTAAATGTCCGGGGTGCGAGTAGCCAATCTTGTCCTGGTCTACTGGCATAACGGCTCACCTTTGACCTTGCCGGTCCTGTTGCAAACCTATTGATTTTGCTGAACAAGACTAGCATCACGAATGACTGAGGTGTGCTTTTTGTAATTATTGGTGCATTTCTTTAACAGTACCGTAGAACTTTTCGGATTCAGTCCTGTTTTCAATATGGGGGATCCGTTTTGGGGCTACGTGTAACACAACGATCAGATGTGGATCGTTACAACCATCGAGTTAGCCTTTTACTCATAAACTGCTAAAGAACAATAACTATTCCGAAATACGAGTATCAGAAATACATATGAACTTATGAGCTCTGGAAAACTGTCCTCATTGAACTCACTTTGGTCTGCCCAAGTTGTTTGAAGTAGATTGCTCTTGATAGCAAACTTCTGGTGTGACTGAAATGTTTCAGGTCAAGAAACGCGATGCATTCATATAATTCCAGTTCAGAGCTCAGTTATAGTGTAGGATGTAGGGTTCAACCATATAAATTACTAACCAAACTGTACAATTTCTTCCAGATTATAACCTACGACTAATACATCATCCATATAACATCACTATCGTGACATACATTCAGTTTTAGTCTGTAACTGGTGACCCAGATAGGACAAGAAGTTTCGATCTGATACAAATCCTACTTGAACAGTTAACAAACATGTGTATATCCCACTCCCATAAAATGATCCATCATACTTAAGTTGCAAACCGATAATGGCCGTTTTAATTTATTTGGTGGAATTCCGAGCTGAGCTGGTTTCTCAACTAATTTAATAAAGAGGCTTGATATCCACTGTGACCATTTGCTTTCACTGAGTCTTTTGGTCTTATCTAAGACAAGGCTGTTCCAGACTGTTCCTTGCTGTGTGAATCAAAATTACATCACAAGTCAACTTTGCAAACAGCTGTTTTCAGGCTATTACAATTACACTGGGTAAGTGCGAGTTATATATGAAAATTATAACGTGTCAAATAGGTCATCAAAAAATCACAGGAGTGCTAGGGATCACAGTCTACTGGGGGAGGGTGTGAGTGTTGGTGAATGAGTTGGAGTGTTACACGTGCCTGTCATGAGAAATACGTTCATCAATGTCGAGTGGTTCACGCTTGCGTGGGTTTCAAGTGGATGTGGAATGATTGGCCAGGAGAGGTGGTGTTTGTACGAATTGTTTTTGGGCACATGGACAGGGGTTGTGGAGTTACATCACCGATTATCTTTAACGCGATCACCAACTAGTTGATGATGAATTCACCGATAGGAGATCGGTCTCGATAGTATAAGGATTTTGTGGATTTTCGAGAGCCCTGTGTGCCTCTGAGTTTAAAAGTAATAGTTGTCACTTTGTCCATCAGGCTACCTTTGAGAAACAATTTGCATTATTTTGGAGACATTTTTCATTTCAGTCATACTGTCAAGGCCAGAAGTTGGTGCACCTGTTGTTGAATTGGAAACAACGTCATGTACACTTCCACTGTACTGGCTAGTTTCCGAAAGGACTGCATTGCCACCTTATTCTGGGTGGGGTATAGGGATAACAGCGTTATTCTTTATTCGGTTCAGCACATCTATGGACTGTTTGGTCACTAAGCATGATTGGTTGTTGGATTTTTTTCAAAGACCAAGAAATGTGCATCCAAACCAACTTAAAGCATCATCATTCGTTGAAGTTTGCTTCATCATGTATTCATTCCAGAGCATAATTTGTGTTTTCCCCGATAGGGTGGTCGATGAATTCAAAATACCACACCATGAACACGATAAACATGGATCCGATAACCGGCTTCAATCATTGTGCAACATTTCTTGGGACTGAATTACAGTCAACTCTGTTGGACATTCAGTACCACTTGCGTAACTTTCAATAATTGTTTACGCCGACTTGCATAGATCCAAAAGACCATACTTAGTAACCGTTAATTGTTAATCTGGCTCCGCCATGAGGGTAAACTCGTACTGGCCTGGTACGTGTATTGTCTCCTCCTATGTCGGTTATATATCTCTGTCTCGTATCAACCATCACCCAACGTCGTTTGGAGAAACATTTTTTCTTTTATCAGCTTCCGTGAAGAATCGTATGCCGAAATTCTGGTTTGGTTCTCGACCTAAACTTGACTTTGCGTTCCCCATGAAGATCTTATATAGAATTTATAGTTGGCTTGCAGCTTCAATGTTTCTGGCTAGATAAGAAGTAGAACAGCAGACTTCCATCCCTAACTATTCCGACTGTATATTAAATAGATTCAATCCGCTGTGATTGAGATACAAAATCCGAGTATACTTACTATAATATATCAAGATAAAGGGTTTTGGTTCGTGTGAATTGATATATCGTAGAGTAGGTATGGTGGAGCTGTGCCTTCAAAATTCATTCAGTTTTGCCAAGATGCGAAGGAATTTTGTGTGGCGTCAAAGGCAGTCGTGCCTTACGTGTACTTGTTGGGTATGGTCTATTAGGGGGTACCAACATAAGTCTAATTCTTTATAGATGGTACTTCTTCAACGAAAGCAAATATGAATAAAGAAGACAATAGGCTGATATTGCACGATTTATGTCCGTGCGACAATGATTGTGCACTCTGACAATTGACTTTCTCTGGTATCTTGTTCGTTTTCTCACTGATATATGAATGGTCTGTAGTATGCACTCGTAAAGATGCAGCGAAATTTGTCCGGACATAAATCGTGCAATATCAGCCTATTGTCTTTATTCAAATTCTTGACGGGAAAAGAATGTTTCAAGAAATCAAATATGGCATTTCCTGTTGCATATATTTTACGAAATTCTTCAACATTTCACAGAAAACAAGTGGTTACAAGACATCGATATGAATTAGAATGCCGTGGCTCAATAACAAGATCACAAAACTGACAAATGTTACACGTCGTTTAGCGTTTCGGCAACGCGGATATAATGTTTCGTCACATCCCACAAATGTTGCAGTTAATTTAGAAACATGACATAACATGTCTTATTTTCCATGGGAAAATTTTCAACCTTTAGTCAATCGTTGATCACTGTGTATTTCTGTTTCGTTCCTGAATGTAGCATTAGATTTTCCGTTATCTGAGGAGAAGACTGTCATTCTAATACATTCTTTTGGGAAAATATTGCATTTTTGCTTTTTACATTTGCACCTATTAATGCATTTTGACTCCTTACCCTGCGTTGCCCTGCAAGCGCTAAAACATCCGTCAATAACCAGATGTTTACTACCCTGGACTATGATGACCAAATCACAAGGATGTTGGAGCCGAGATATTTTACCCACCCTCTGACAGAGACCATGCCTGCGGTTACAACCCGACTTCGAAATGAGGCTGTATTTAGATATGCTGTTTGAATAGGTCTTTCGTTTGGATTCCCGTAAAGCGGTTTAGACTCTGAATTTATTTTGGGCTGTCTGGTTGTGGAAGGAGTGATAGTTAATACGACTGGTTTCCGAGACAGAAGGAGTTCCAGTTCATACCAGTCTATTATTTGATGGACTGGACCAATCACATGTCCCCAGTTCTATTGTCACCGGGCTAGATCAGATGAGGAGTTTGTGAATGGAATCCTAAATGGTGCACCGCAATCCACTTGCAATGGGGATTATGCTCAGGCGTCAATTGGCTTTGATTACTGTAACTAGTTGATCCGGAACCAGACACCGCCATAGTTGGTGTTTAGCTTCTACTACCATTTCACCTTTCTGTCCACTGATTGACCGTTTGATGTTGTTATGTAGGCAATGTTAACAGTATTTGACACTTGTGAGGATGCAGTGAAATTATACCAACGATACAACGAAAGCTGACGCTGTATTTTATTGCATTAATTTCACATTGTGGAAACGCTACAAAACTAATAATAATATTGTAGTACAGTGATGGAAAGATAATTTCTAACTGGTTACACGATTTACACGTTAAGAACGTGTCATCCACTTTTCAAGGGGATGTTAATTTGACGGTTATTCGTTCGTGGTTGTTGACAGATAGCATAATATATCAAACAGCACAGACCCAAGTGAATTACTGGTGATTAAACCGCTTAGTTCTCGATAGGGTTTAGCGTTAGATTAAAAAAACTACACAGCACTGGTGTATTACATAGGCAGCCTGCCTAAATAAAGCAAAACTACTTCGGGCAAAGGTGTATTAGCAAACAAAGATCGCAAAACGAACGACACTATCATCTTATAAGTAACATTCATATCGTGTGAACTCCAACATATTCAGACACATCCGCAATAAGATGCCCAGACAAATGGTGCCTCATTGGCTTGGTAAAGTTTTAAGGGAATCTTGTGGTATAGAGAGCATGCCACTTATAATATACATACAGTAGTAGGAGGTTGGGTCAGTGTCTCTTCGGAACACAGTGAATTCGTGAATTTGCGTTGCACCTGGACTTAATTTGTATTCAGCCGTTGCATCATTTGTCCGAGCACGGTATAGGCTAAAATCGACTAGGCGGCTTCATATCGGTTCGGATGCAAGCACTACTAAAGATGATCGCATATTATCTCTTACCATCAAGTAGATTGATAGTACTCGGAGCATCAAATTATCTTAGTAACCATATGACCTTCCATCATTGAACGGTCTTGACTTACGCCAACCAGAAATCTCTGCTATAACTCCTCTACTCGATCAAGTTGCTTTTCAGACTTGTGCAAAGGGGACGACTAAAATTCCGTGGGAATGTGACATTTATAATCAGTTGTGTAGGATGTTTATTCTGTATTATTCTACAGTAACATCTGCTACTCACCAGCATTCCAAGACATCTTTTTACACAAGTTGCATGGAGTGGGAAATTAGAGAACTTCCAAACAACGCACAAGGCATTCGTCTATATGAACTTCGGACAAAACTGTTTACGATGTTTTAAAAATCTGACACAAAATTATCTACTGATTCTTCGGTTAAAAGTAATAGTTTGAGGTTCGCAGGTGCACTGTCACTAGCTTTGCGTTCCATTTCCGGACAACAGTTTGAATAAATAACCCTACACTTTAGGTTTGCACCGAGTAACACTATGCTTTTGGACCTGTAAGGCGGCCAGCTTAATCCATTCTTATTGCAGCACTTAGAAATTTCTTTGATACTGATTTTGCACACAGATCAACTGCACATCACACAGAAAGCCTGCGTTGTCATTTCCGATCACTCATTAATCTAACTGATCGGTTTCTTCAAATGAATGGCAACGCGCCCCTTAACTGACTGCCATAGGCTATCAACCGTCTGGGAGATTACATACCATCTCACAGAGACAAGTAAAACATGAAATCACTTGGTGTTCAAACTTACACTCGAAATGATAGTTTTGACCTTCCCCAAATTAAAATTGAAAAGGTTCAAGCTGTTATCTCTCACAATACGGAGTAGTCAAGTGTTGTAGACAGGGCCTTTTTCACACCCTATATTATACCATGCAAACATGTAGCACGTTCTGTTTTATTGTACATATGCACAGTTACTTAAACCCATTTTCTCTATTGAGACAGTGATAAATACCGATTGAGTTGTTAAGCGGGATGTTAAGGACCAACATGGGGAGTTCTAAGCAGGCAATCAAATGAGTCGGTTTATTTCAGGGCTGCCACTAAGTCGTTCAATTATAACTATCGTCAGCCCGGGAAATTTGAGCTAAAACAAAACATGTTTGTTGCAAAGTTGTCAATCGAGAATACTAGAGACGCCTAGAGCCGCCGGTACTTGGTGATACTGTTGCTCTTTATGGCACGTGAGTCCTCTTTTATTCCTATACAGGTGCAATCAGCATTAAGTCGCACACGTAATAACAGCGGTAGAGTGAACATGTGACCTAGGAAAAGTACATACTGTATTCTAACATTTACAGTCAATTGGTACCATTTTTAATCGTGAAGATGAGTACGTCCTTGGGCGATGAAGGTGCGACCAATCAAAAAGCAACCTTAGTCTTAGCCCCAGTGTGAGGTACACAGGTGGCAATGACGCGTATTCAACAGGTCATAAGTAGTGCATCATAAAGTATTTCATTAATACAGCTACGAGGTAGTGTGGGAAAAGGCAGTGTAAATTTACGAAATGTAGGCGGACTGTGTCTATTCTGAACGATGAGTTGTTGGTAGGTTTGATCGACCAGTAGACTTATGATATTTATCTAAATGTGTCGATGCACACAATGGACAGATTATATAGTTCGTTATTGGACACGGGAACATTACGTCACTTTATGGGGACGAATTGACTTGCTGCCCTCAAGATGTTTCCAGAATATGGTTGGAAAACTTTAATTTGTATTTATTTTAGTACTTCCGATGTATATGAAGAGTAGTATTAACTGGGTCCATGTTCTATTCAATCCTGACGGGCTACGAAGAGTTCGGTAAACAGTATTACGTACATACTGTGTGCGATGTAAAACACGACGCGGGCATTTCAGCTGACTTTACCTTTCTAAATCTGTGGGCACGTGAACAGTTGTTCCGTTCCGTTCTCTTTCATCATAAAATCTCCCTCAGTTTCCGCCGCCAGGTTTACTAAAAATGCGCATGTTATTCTATTTCTTACATTATCACATCATCCTAGCATTCCGGTGTCTTAATGAGAGCGACCTTTTCCTCATAAAATCGTGTACTGCAGTGTTCCCTCCTTGTTCCGTCGGCGTCAAGTCGTCATCGTTCACGTCCGTCGAACTCATCTATCAATATTTCAAATCCCATCCACCGTGTACGTCTATATTTCCCCAAGTAGTTCACAAGAGGCAGGAGCAGTAGAGGGAAAAAAGAACATGTATTGTGAGTATTTCTCGCGTTGCAGTCAGCATCGGTAGATCACTTGTAATGACGCCGGCTGAAAGTGATACGATGCATGTACAGAATAAGACGGTTCAAAATCCAGGCGACAAAAGCCATGTCCATTTAACTATCGCGGATGACCAGTCATGGTAATAGTTTAAATCAAAGCACCCTGATAGGTAAGGAAGACTGTAGTACAAGTATAAAATAGAAATTTCTTATTTCTTGCTTTACATACTACCAAATGCCTATGATGCACTTTTACAAAGAATTATGGTAGGTAGGTTTATCTTGGCCACGGCCGGGGTTAGAACTTCAGCCACGCCTTAACGAGACAACCAGGTTGATTGTAAACTTCACATTAGTCACGAGTAGGGACGAGCTATAATAACAACAAAACTCGAGTCCAGTGCTTGTTATATTCTTTCCGAAATGGGCTGATGGACAGTCTACGGGAATACGACAGCTGCGATCAGTTTTAGATGTTGTTTAATCTATATGAAAACCCGAATTCCCTACTACTAATCAGTACCCATCGGTGATTATGATGAAATTAACATTGCCAAAATTACCCTCATTTTTTAGTGAACGGAAGATGCCAATATCGTTTCTTAGGTGTCAGTAAGGAATTGATAACTAGTTCATGGATAGCACGCACAGGTTGACTGACAGCTTTTTAACTAATAACAATGAAACTCAACCACTGTTAGGAAACGAAGACTGGTATTGCAATAAGTTGGAGTTGCATCAGACTTTGTCTACGGATCTTGAATTCCTCTTACATTAGGTCGTTCGTAGTCTTTACCGTTTCATCCAAGCACATGTCAAGTGTAGATTTCACAGTTCAGTTTATCAGCTGAGCCTGATCTAGCCGATGGCTGAGTAGGCCAAGCTAGGCGTAATATGGTTTCGTACGTAATATTATCCCTTAGTAGGAGAATCACAAAAGATACCCGACAATTAGCCCAAATTTACTTCCCGTGGTTCAAAATATTTTCGAAAGATTTCTGATGTATGCCACCCATGGTTGTTTGAATTCGGCTGTTTTTATTAACGAAGACATGTTTTACCCGTGCTTTTTTCCAGCAGTACTCCTATATTTGCCACCATATTCCTTCATGTCCAACACCCTCCGTTTGCTACCAACTGAACACTAAACAAACACGTATGGACCTAATTAGTCAGATGTGACATTTCGGTGACATTTCGGCGCTTCAGCCAATGTACTCGCCTCAAAACCTTGCTGATTTCAGTTCAAGTTACGGCAACGTGCAGTAATGCACTACTGATAAGCTGTAACACGAATGAAGTCTGAGCACTCGAATACCTCACTTAGGAAGAATCGAAGTGACGTTGGAAATGTACCATCTATCTTTGGTGTTTTTCGATCAACCATCATCCTCCCTTTCGAGGAAATACCGTTCAACATCGTACACCGTCAGTGTTACCAAAATCACTATGGCGAGGTATTGACAATGAAACGAAGCTCCCTTTCGGTCAGACTAAAATGCGCTGTCTCCAAATCTTTGTTCTTAACCACAGTCAGCATGTTTCATTTTTATCCGTAGAGCGTTTCGTGAAGATAATTGATAACACATGCGATAACCGGTTGAGACTTTGAAACAGTTGTCTTAAGGTCAAAAGGTTTGATTCCCACATTTGGATTTCATGTCAGTAACTTCACTGAAGTAGAGCACAATCGTTCAAGGCATAAATTACAAAGTGAAACTTCTGAATAATTATGGAGGAAACAATTAGAAACCAGTCAGACGGAGATTGTCACCAAACATTCCGACGTTTACTATTCACCAGGAGGTGTATGAGGTGCTTCATTTTATATCTCAGGATAAACAGTTGAACAGCTACTAAGCGGCCCTTGAGCTGTTCGAATGGACGTCGTAATTTGTTCACTACCTCGGTACTGATTAAACCAGAGACCTGGTTACTATCATACTTATCTTGACCCATTAGAAACTCAGTTTAGGACAGTTGGATATCTTTACTAGGCTGAACTTCATCAGAATGTATGTTCACACATAAAAGTGTTCACTTTAGTCAGCAGAATATATATAAACTTTAACAAACTCACCTTATAGTTTTGTTTCGTAAATCTTTGGAATTACAGCCCCTCATACTACTCAGTCGAAAATGATCGAAAGCATACTAACTCAGCTTTACACTTGACTTAAGCCTACAGCTGATCTTCGCCATAATTAGCCAGATGTTTCTAAGGTAAACTCGATTGATCGGTGATTCATAATTCCTTGTGCAGAAATGTACTGGTGATCGATCTGTGTCAGAGATGAATGTCATTCAGACACTAACCTGTTCCATCACGCGTAAAGAAGAGTTCAGCTTAACTTCATATGGGCGACTTGAGAGTATACGGCCAATAAAAGACATTAACTTATCAAGCAATTTTCTTAACTCGCATGAAATTCTAACTAGAATTGAACGATGTGAATCCTAGACGATGGTGCTGGGAAAATTTAGGTGCGTCTTGTTTGAAAGGATACATTTGACTAAATTCCTGCTCTAGATAGTGTTATCTGTGATCGAAAGCGCGAGTTAAATTCCGATTATCGTATCGTTCCATTCTAAAGTACACTTTGGTTATTTGTTTACGAAGCACACAAGATCATTAGAAAGTTATCAGAGTGAAGGGAGGATATACATAGGGTCCAGTGTAAAACACACGGTAGATAGTGCAAAACAGTTCAGATGGATTGATACCTTTGCTAAGAAAAGAGCCGATCGATTGCGTGGCGGAACAACAGTCCAAACGCAGCTTATCAAACACAACAAGTACGCACCGACACACGATGAGCAACTGTTAACCAGTTGTAACAGCGAAAGTTTGAGCACAATTTCATTCAAAAGAAGCGAATCCATGTTTCGGATGATTTAGGGATTACATCATCAAGAGACTTCTTACAGATATCTCAATGCGAACTGTCTAAGCACATCCACTGTTGTGTAGTAAACTAGGTCTGGTTCCTTCCTTCCTCTTTCTGTGACCCAAGGTCGCTGTTTGGATGTTTTGTAATACTTGTTTATCAATATTATCCGCTGATAATATGCTTTTTGTCATCTCAGTGTATATAAAATTCCCCAAGTGGGCTTACTTCAGCTGAGATCCTCAGAGTCCCAGGTGTGAAAGAAATGAATAGTCACAGACTACCTTTTGAAGGTTACCCATTTCTAACTGGTCTCCACTCATCAGTGTCTGTTCAGACCATGAAACGACGGATGAATGTTTGTGCAAACAACATGACTTGATAAGAAGAGTCCGCCAGCTTGAATTACTTACGTAGTGAATTGAAACAATATATTTTTTATAGACCCTTATGAGGGCTTGTAGGTAATGAAGTATTTTGTGTTCAGCCTGCCTAATTCCTCGTGTTACCCTGTGTCCGAATTCATTAACTCCGACGTGCCATGCTGTCCAGTCTATGAAGTCACTAGTTTCATGTTGACCTTTCTGTCTACCGACCTTCAGCTAACTTGTATTCGTCTATACATGTGTTCCCGTATGCCCAGTCATCTCCACCTTCATGCTTTGTGCTTGGAACAGTGATATGGTCAAACGGTCAGCCCGTTAGCAACTGTCACCCTATTGGCTCTTTAGCTGACTCCTTCGTGTATGCTTAATCAATGTCCCTTCAATGGTGTGCTTCTTTTTCTTGTTGGCTGAAATCGGACAGCAGTTTCGGTTAGCCTACAAACTAGCATAAATCCACGACGGCTCTGGAAGGACTTGAGACAAGTTTTAGGTAACCACTCGTTTGCACTGGTCACCAGCAATGGAAACTGGGACCAACAGTTAACACATGCTTAATCCCTCCTGTGTGTTAGACGTCTAATTTACATAGTCAAAGTTCCTGATCGTTCACTTGGCCTTATGTCCCCTGTTGCGGTTGATCTTTTGCTGCGTTTGCTTTTACTTCAGAAGAGGCACTGCCAGGGCTTGATACATTCACTTGAATATGGCGGTTGCGGTGATGTAGATATTTACCCTCAGTATTATGCTTTAAAGATCACCTCGAAACGGAGATTACGCATGACACAGCATGTGCTACGAAGCGCTCTGGTCGGCGCTTTGACAGGTGACGAAAACCAATTTGGACTGATAGATATGCTTTTAACTGAAGTTAATAACTGTAGAGCAAAAGACGAAAAAACGTGACCCGCTTTACTGTTAAAGGCTAGGAGATCTGTATCACATGATGGATTTGAACAAATTATCCGGCTCCCATTGTTAGCATGATGAACGTCACGAAATACTTTATAACACATCAGAAGAAAGCTTAACTGCGATTGACTGGAGGCTCTAAGATGACATCTAGTTTGCTAATCGTTGCCCACTGGTACAGTATTCTGAAATCTCTTTAGAGTATTAAAGTTTTACTATAATTCCTCAACTCACCGGATCTCGTTTCTGTGATCAAGCTGACAGATTCGTCCGAAAAACAGATGGCGATAGCAATAAACCTCTACTGTTCAGAACAGTAAGGAACTTTTGTTGATCAGCCAAATGAGGATCATATAATAATTTTGACTAGGTGAGTAAGTGCAACCAAGTGTGACAATAAACCAATCGGGATTTTTTGATGATTCAACTATACAGTTACCAAACAACAATTTTTGTGTACTTTAGCCTCTTATTTCTAAAACCTTGGTCGATATGCAACAAGTGCAGCAAATCTAATAGCCGAATCATATAAACTGGACTATAAATCAAGTATTCTCAAAGGTCACCTTCACCAAATTTTGGTATCTCATAGGCACTGACTTCATCGCCGTCTACGTTCTAGTTTCGAGGAACATGAATTCTGTACCCAGTGTTACTAGTTAGTTTACAGATTGGATGGGGAATGCAAAACTGACAATAGTTGATTTACTTGCATCAAACAAAGTCACATTTTGAAAATGAAATTTACAGAAACCAGGCTGTCGGCCTAAGTACAGTTTTGTTTCTTCCAGATACTAGACGAAAAATAACGTAATTGTGTTTAAGCTATTGTGTAGAAAACACCTACAAGTAGGGAGGCGTGTGATCGTCTTGTACGTGAGTTGTCAGTTTTGGAGCTCTTAGGCATCGTGATTGACGGTAATAATATGTCCAAGTCACGTGGGTTTTCTTATCACCTTGACTGTCTGTTGTTTAGTTGCTATGGTTACAGGTTGAACTCTTGTAGGATTTGTGAATAATTTATCATAATTTGATGAAAAAATAAAAAATTACAAATACCGATTAACCTAAGCAATGGTCTGCTTCTATTTTCCTTGTACTTTTGTCATGAAATTTTATCCCACTGGTTCAGCTGTGTGACAAAAGAAAACCATCTATTGATCGTCTATCGAGCTTATGACGTAAAAATGATAGGAAATTGCTTTACCGTTTTGGTAAATTTTAAACCCAAACTTTAAATTAAAACGCAGTCTGCATGAGGAGTAATTGGGTGTTCCTATTCGGCTATTTATAATTATCTCGACGATTGTTTTTGTTTAATGTTCAAAAAACGAAATTTTCTGATTTTGCCGTTTCTTATAGTGTGTTCTGGCCGAGTTCACTCTGGACCGGAGATAAGCCACACCCCAGCTAATGATTTTGGATGAATACGTGGAACAAAAGTGTTGTGTTCAATGTGATGGCCTGCCCCAGTTCACTCACACGCACACCCAAAATCACTCATTTTGCAATAACAAGTTCTCTTCTATGATACACTCATTAGGTGATAATGAAAGAGGGGAATGTCGAATCCAAAATGGCCAAGCTAGTTTAAGTGAGTTACATTCCACTTTGTGTGATAATTCGGTCGTGCTTACCGGGAGATCAGTGGCGCAGTAGTCAACATGGTTGCTTCATGAAAATGTGGCCAGAGTTCTAGCCCCGTCGTGGCAAGGATCTGCTTTACTAACGAGCTTCAATTGGAAGGAAGCTCGAGTCTAGTGCTTCTTTTTGAATTAGGCCGACTAGAACGTCTATTTGAATGCAAAGTGTGCGATCAATTGTGGGTGATATTCAACTTAAAATTAACCCAAACCCCGACTGCTAATGAATAATCTAAGAAAAATGTCGCCTGGTTTAATGCTATTGCAAACTTCCACCTGTCTCGAAAGTCCTAATCGCGAGGTTATCGACTAGAGTTAATAAGACAGTAAATGTGTCTCCTCTCGAGGTGATCGCAAAACCTGATCATTACTCACAAGCAAAAGTGGTTCAGCGTTCACCTATAGGTCAATCGTGTCTACCGAGAGATCAGCAGCGCAGCAATCAACAGGATTGCTTGATGAATGTATAGCCGGTGTTTTAGCCTGGTCGTGGCAGGGATATTTTGAACTACCGTCAAGTTCTAACAAGAGCGAAGTTGCAGTTTATCGTTTAGATTCTAAAGGGGCCAACTGAAAAGTCTAGAAGAACGTAACAGCTGTGATTATTTGTGAGTGATTTTCATTACATATAAATAAAAATTCCTTGTTGCTTATTAGCACTTTCACTTTTAAAAGATTTACATTGTTTTCTCAAATACCCTGTTCATGGTGGACGGTTGAAGAAGGTTGACAACCTAATCTACCAGGAAGTTTGCATTCAAACCATTGGCATATCCAACAGTACAATATCCTATTTCTAAGGCTTAGTTGTTACGTCAACATGGTCTCATTCATTTTTAGAAGATATATTTTGCAGTCTTACCAAAACTTCCCATAGTCATCTGCAGTGATAGAGGTTCAAAAGTTGCTTGTTCTGCAGCGAAGATGTCCCCACCGTTGAGAAGACATTGTAGGCTGTTGTTCATAGTGATTGCGAACGAAGTGGTATAAAACCGCTTCAACGTTGTTGGATCTCATTAGCATTAAGCGTACTAAACGACTGAAATACAGGACTCGTGAGTAGGTTACTGTTACTTAATATATCACTTTTCCTCAACTTATGTTGTGTTGATTAAAAACAGCAAGACCAAATTGGCTATTCCTGCGTTTGACAGTGATCATAGGAAACAAGTGTTAGTTAATCTGAGAGGTAGCTTGCTCGATTTGGAAGAGACACAATTGTATTTATCATTAATACAACATCATTGCCCATCGGTGGCGTCGTTGGATTCCAGCCTGAACTGATCAAGAAATCGTGCTTGGGCAGTCAGTCAGCTGGTTGATTTTATGGATTCCATACTATGCAGTTAGTCTGAGGGGTAACTAGGTCCAAATGTGAAATTTCCAAGCTTCTGGTTCGAATCCAGCCTAAGGATAGGTTTTTCGCATCTAGATCTCTTCTAAACTTCTAGTTTGTTTCTTCCCATTAACTTGATCACCTGTGACATCCTGATGGCGAACGGTAAATGATTGCCAGTGATTAGTTCTTCAGTGTTTTGATAGGGAACTTCAATTCTAAGTGTCAAACAAGTGTAACACGTAAAACTGACTTTAGTAAACATTCCTTATTCTGCTTATTTTTTCTCTTTTTTGTTTATTTGATATGCCGGAGATCCCTTTTTATAAAATGCGCGAGTGATATTAAATGAGGTGGCATATCACATCACAACCAACTAATCTACAAACCGATTTGCGCATTACCTTTATTCGTTTGTTTCCGTTTAAAGATATAATAAATAATCCTGACAACTACCAGACTGTATAGTTTTCACTGATCGCCTATTGTAATCACCTCCGTGAGTTTGTTGCCAATTCTCTCGCTTTACATGTGAACGAAGCGCAATTTTTCTTTTACGACCAGGTATCTCATACTGATTAATTCCCAGCTGAAGTTAAAATGATCCGAACTTATTTTCTAAATTGGAAACATAAAATTACACAATTAATATGTGTTAAATTAGAAAAAATTCGCTCGAAGCAAACAACTGGCTTTTGGGGTTTTTGTTGCTCATCAAGTATGCATACCCGATCAGCTTGGATCACATACCCTACTGTGAGAACAACAAATGTTGAAATTTACGAATTTCCGTCATTAAGTATGCACCATTTGTGTTATCTTTCTTTGCAAAAATTCACTTGCCATCTAGTTACCAGAAGCTTACTGAGTTTCTTCACAGTTCAAATCAGTTTCCTTAACATCTACATTGATCTACACAGTCCGGTGAGTCTGAGATAAGTGACAAAACTAACTCGGAAATGAGCTGTTCGTAAACATTCGTTCTGTCCTCAACGGAGTTGGATGGCTAACGTCTTGTGTAATACGACTTGAATATCTGTTAGCTTTTCGAAAGTGGCTTGTCACATTCGTGTATACCTGTATTTCATCACACTGACTCCACTTGCATGTTCATAATTCCCACCTTCACGTTAAGCGGAAAGTCATTTATAGGAATCATGCAGGTTGCTATTTAAATTTGGCGGTGTTTCTCATTCAGCTTTTTAGCAATATGTTTCATCAAAAGACCTGCATACCTAGAAAAACCCAACAAACGATGTTCCTTCTAATATTGTTTCCCTACACATTTTACACTACTTGGGTTAATTGTTGCATTAATCTACCAAGTATATGTTCACTGTTTTGTAGTCCTGGATTGATGCACACATCAGTGATTATCCTTACTCTCGTTTGCACTTTATGTGGCAAAACTAAAATATCTGTTAAAGTTTCCATCATCCTTAACATTGAGTTTGTCACCGCTCATACAACGATGCTCTTAATCTTCAGGAATCGACTCACTTATTTCGCTGGAGTAACGTATATGAAAATAATCTTTTATTTTTCCGTGATAATACTTAGTAAGTTGGCATGAATGAACATGCCCTACTCTTTGTCTCATTAATCATTTTCAGTCACTAACTGAATACCTCACACAAAATCATTTCTTAACATCGCTGTGAAACCTACCTTGATGCACTGTCATTTTTACGTGATGTGTGTTGTGATTGATATAAGCAGAAGGCAAGACTCCACTTTGATTTCAAAATTGATATTTTGGAATCCAGAAGTAGAGTCAAACTGTCCAAAATCACATCCTCGTTACAACAAAACAAACGCGAACATACATGAAATGTCATTGAATTAAAACATTTTTCTTAGCGTTATGTCATTTGTAAACTGGTCTAACCATTGGTTTAGATAATTAGATCGGATCAGTTGTTTTTTCCGTGGCCTAATCTCATTTGGGCGGATGTGCCAGCTGTGCAGTTTACTGTCTGATGGTCCAATAACTAGCCTGAATTGGAGTGACCAATCAGATACGAGCGTAGATTGACCTTCAGCACTCGCTGGCTTTGATTGGTTCTCAGGTTACCTTCGAGTGAAATAGTTCAGTTCCGCTTATCGCATTTATTTACTGACCGTTGGTTTGAAACGACGCTTGCGCGTAGTTGGTTAATTTAGCAAGCAGTTAGTTTTGTTGCCGTAGCGCCGGACGTAACATATAGGGCATGGACAGCTGTTAAGCCTCTATGCTTTGTACATAGTTTCAGTTTATCGTGAATAGAATCTGACTGCCTTTTTAAATGGTGGATGTCCGAATATACAACTAGAACAACTGATAACTTCGCCACTCGCTACGTTTATCACTCAAGACGGATTACCGCCATTTATTGAAAAATTTACGCCATTGCACGACTAGTATTGTTGAACGGTAAAGGACCCACGTCACGTAAACTACAGCTGATCTAGATGCTGGAAATGACCGTCAGCAGACCGAAACCCAGTTCAAGTCCGTCAGATGACTCCGCAGTCAGTGACATGAATTCCAACGGGACTAGTACAATTGGGAGCAGCAATGGGGAGGTAGTGTGCTCTGATGGTACAGCTGCTACAGGTGAATGCCTGTCAGAAACGTACACCAAACTGTCACTTACAAAACGACAGTCCTCAAATGGATTGGAGAATGGAGCAGACTCAAATGACCCAGGGTGAGTTGAATCAATTTTGTGTTGAATCACAAATGAGTTTTCATTGTAAAAAATAATCGTCAGCAAAATGAAGCTATCTTCTAGCGATTCAGTAATTGCGAACTTGGCTGTTCCCCGAAAGACAATTCAAGTTCGATGTGTGACAGTAGATCAATGTGTAACGTGCGGACGAAGATAATGGTTCGACCTAACTGACCAGTGTTGTTCAAGTTGACTTCACAATAAAAGGCTCATTTGGAACACAGCTGGACTCAACTGTTTTCTTCCAAATCTGTGCACTCTGACAGTCTAGACCATACATAAATCGGTATTCATCATGACCATTAAGTACATGTTATCGCTGTCTCCACTTTTAGAAGGTGAATTTTCTATTCACTTAGAACGTTCTCGAATCGATTCTGAAGGATCCATTTACTAGGTGTTATCTGTGGCATTGCTCCTGTTTTCAGCCGTTGCAACCAGGGTCAATAAAGATAGATAGTGTGCCACCGTAATTGTCTCAGTTCGTCGATACACACGTGTGCCTGGAGCTATCTCGTTAAAACATATTTTGCATGGTTTATCTTTTACCGTCAAATCTTTTGGTATGTAAAACTTTTGCGATTAGTTTTCGGGATCTCAGATTTGTAAGAACAAGTGGATGGGTTCTATTTTAGACAGAATTTGGTGATGATGAAGGTTGTTGAGAGGTGACGAAACTTGCTAACCGGTGGAAATCTCATCGTAGCACAATTCTGTTTTCGGATTCTTCGGTCTACACCAGTACATAATATTCACTTGATTTGCGTGCGAACTAATTTTCCGGTTGAAATATTTGAATAACGTCAGATCACCCAAATTTAGACAGAAGTTGACGTAACCGAAGCCCAATTGGTTGATTGTGTGAACGGTATTCAGCAGCACTGACGTTTTCCTGCCAGCTGAACGTATCGTGAGATGGTTCGGTCGCGCGTACACTGCCTCTTAACTATAGGGTTGCGACCCAAAACCCTCCTGTCTAGGTTTGTACAACTTTGAAGTATGCGATCTTTATGCTGTCACGTGACAGCAAATGACCAGGTACCTAACTGTGGAAAACTAAATTATGCTGACGGTATACAGGCTCAGTATTGAACGAACCACGATCGGGGTAGTCATACTGTAATTGCACTAGTGGATCGTTGGAAGCTGCACAGTAGTTTACTAACTAAGTTACTTTAGGCTGGCAACCGGTCTGAATCGTTGGCAGAGTTAGTACACATTTTGCCTATACATCTGTCTGCCTAATCTGATAAACCATCATATGCCATCTTGGTCAACGATTGTAGGCTGATAAAACGTTACAAGCTGATATCTAAAATGGCTGTTAATTGCTTTCATATTAGTTGTGCATCTCCCATTTCTGCCTACTAACTACTTTCGTCCTCTTTTAGTAGATGAATTCACATGCTCTCTTATTTTCCTAGTCTGACTTAACTACGTACAATTCGTCAAGGAAAAAAACTAATCCGAGAATAATTTGTCCTGTCATAACTGACATCGATATGCACGCAAATACAGATACTTGTTGTCTGGACAGTATATGATAAGATCAGACTATCGGAATTTCCTGACGAGCCTTGGGCTTGGGTAAACGCCTACTGTTTTTGAAGATTTCTGTCTTTTTTCGGAATGTCAGAAAACACTGACATGAGTGGTGATAATTGTCGGCATTCACAGCTACTTCAGTTTATTACATTGCCAGTAGCTAAACGAGGGTGTGCATGTACGCCATCATAACTGTCTTGGACCGATGTACTAAGGTTTTCGTCTACACGTCTCGTACCCCATATAAGCCCGAAAGATATGTATGAGATGCACGCAAGTACTGTAAAATTACGACCAAAGGACTACATAACCGGATACTGAACTCCAGTGACCGTAAGCGATACAAGTGCTGATTTCCAGTCCTCAGCTGCCATCGCTTGGTTTAGTCAGTTAGAATCATTGACGACTTTCGTAACTGGTAGCCGTCCTTCATCTTCCTTTCTAAACTCGTCTCTAAGTCTTACGTGACCAAATAAAGCAGGTAAGATTACTGTTGGTATCTCAGTTGATACAGTGTACAAACAGCCCAAATTCTTGTCAGTTTCCACCCTTTACTGTCACGTGAATCTTCTTCTCCGAACTCACTAAGCGAATGTTAATACGTCTGTGAATCTAAACAAACTGATCCCAAGAAAAAGGAAGGTATCTCTGGACCTGTTTGGTTATTTCAGAATTTCTACATGGTCTCGTCTGTGCCCGTTAATCTGTCTCCTATCAGAACAATATGCTAGACATCACACATTTGATAGCAGCCCTCACATTCGGGTAGATTGACTAGGTAGCCTCTTTCAAAAAGAAACACTAGACTCGAGTTCTGCTCTCATTAGTGCTAGTCAGTAATGCACATTCTTGCCACGGTTGGGATTAGAACTTTCATGAGACTGGAAAGTTTATCTGAATGCAAAGACTGTGATCAGATGTGACCGACGTTCAACTTGTAATTACCTAAATCCTCAACTACTCATCAGAATAATAAGCGTCTTGTCAAAATACCTTCAACTAGTCCATCTGTCTATTGGGAAGAAGTCCGTTTGTTGAAAGCTCCTCCACTAAATTCCATTGGATAACACTTGGTCGTCCAAATGTTCATTTGGCCTATCTCACTGTTGCTTCTAAATGAATGTTATTTTCCTCTGCCATCTGAGAATCCTAATCGATAATATTCCCCTTCTCATATAGACTATTGGGAACATTAGAAAAGTGGGGGGGCAATTAAAGCAAATGTCACCGACTGAAAGATCAAAGTGTTTTTACTCACTGTTGGAATTATTAAACGGTACCGGATGCTGCAACTACCCAGAAATGTATGTCCATAAAATGACGGGCCTGAGGTTCCGAAAATATAATTAGTGGACAAGGACGTTCTCAGATGTTCACTTCGGTGGTTTACTACCGTTCAAGTGATACAGATGCCTTACGATGATCTGCTAATCGAGGTTGTCTTGAATATGTGATCGACATGCGTCAGTAGATGATTGGTGAATGTAAGCATGAAGCCTACGGAGATCTACACATCCAATACATCCAGTAGGTCTCGCTGCATGTAGATATGATGTAAATTCTGTTTTTATTTCTATGGTACCCGTGTGTACTATTTTCGTTCACCAATCTGATCATTCTGTTTTCAACGTTTATTCCCGTTTTTGGCTAGCTGACCTAGAGGGAAATGGTCTCTCAAGCGGAGATAAAACCTAATCACAACACATTTAACGTATCATCCATTCCAGTAAATAAATTCCGCCCCCCTATTTTGTATACAATACGGTCAACGTTACCGGGAATTTTTGATCAACATCATCAGTTTTATTCTCGCAAATTCATGGCTTGCCAATAAATTAAAACGGATGTTAGTTTTTGGATATCCACGCAAATCTTAACGCTCAAAATTGATCTCAAATGTATTAGTCGTTTTAATATCTTTATATTTTCACTTTTACGTGAAGTCGGTCTGTAAATGCATATAGAGTTGTGTAATAAAAATTAAGCCTAAGATATGCATTTATTCTCAGTATAACAAGGCTGTTTATCACTTTACACACATGAAATCCAAGTAACCGGAGTATCTGAGTTGACTGAACTCGAATCTACCATCCTATGACTGATAGTGTTGGTTACTAGGTTGTATTTTTATCCTCAATAGTTTTCATCGATCTGTTCCCTTCAGTCGGCTACTCCATTTTGTAACTAAATAGAAATAAATGTATATTGTTTTACTTATCCAATCCATATTTTTGCACTGCATTTTGCTTCTTTCTTATCAGCATACTTAGGTGAAACTTCACACTTTAGTATGAACCCTTGTAATGCAATGTCATTAATTCGGTGGATTGCACCGATCACACATACACACACACGCTGATCCTCAATTGTCCAAAAACCGGGAAACATGAACACGAGTTAAGTATTGTTTTATTTACTCAAATATTCAGACTAGCTGTCGTAGCATTAAGATATGCATGGTGTGTTTTTTTCCGGATGATCCAGCTAACAGATGGTTACTCACAAATGTTTGTGGGTACGAGATTATATGCGGTGATTCAATCATGCCTGAATGAGGTCATTAAGGTACAAGTTAGCACACTTTCGTACTTAAGGCTGCTGTATTGGAAAATTCTGGTTCCTTTCGTTGGGCTTCTGTCAATGAGTAAAACTCAAATTTAACACTTCTGTTCTTATTGGGCGAGCCGTAAACACCGCAATGTCACCTGAACGGTGTTCATATGGAAGCTTTCACACCTCCCGATTGATCGTTGGAATTACATGGTATTTTCTGCGCAAATACAAACTCACATTTGGATAGAAGTTTGTCTGGTGTAGATGCCTTTAGTACATATGTCAAGGAAATCCAACACATAACTGCCAGTAATAAATGACCATCAGAATCCTGATCGATAACGATGATATTAAGGATATGGTCCTTTCTAGGTTCGGGCAGCTCGACAAGTGCAAGCATCCACAGATAACCTAATCAATCGCACAGCGGCAAGCACTTGCTGGTGCAAACGCAAATTTGTCAGTCATTCAGCAGAAACTATCATGACCGACTGTTATTTTTGTTACGCACAGTAAACCAGCAAACTAACCCCGTGTTTAGTTTTAATTAAATTGTGGCTACACTGCATCAAACATCAAATACTTGAATACAAACTGCAATTTTCATGTATGATCATTACAAACATCTTGAATGTTTGTGAAATACCGTGTTTGGATGTTGTTTCGTGAAACTTCAATGGCATCTTGCCAAAAAGCCGACAATTCACATAGCCAGTCGATCGACCTGCAAAGTTTTGTGCTGACTTGTTCTGACAAGTTCGTCACGGCTTACTCCTATGTTGGCGGCTTCCTGTTTGGCACAGATTCGACCCTGGGGAACTGCGGGTACTTTCTGAGTCTATACGATGCACACCATTGAAATTTTCACCTATACCTTCTGTAGATTCCAAGGGTCAAGATCATGAAACTGAGAATTTGTATGTCTATCTAAATATGTGTGACATCTACAAAAGGGTGATACATGACCGGCATTCTTGTGTTCTTTCATTACGATTTTGGCAACTGAGAGGTAAGACTTATCAGTTGCATTCTTGGTCTCTGACACTTACATTATACAGAAACAATCGAGTAAGTTTTCACTTAAATTGGATGTGTTGGGGATGCACAAAATACTTATTGAGTGATGTCATATCATTTCTTCTTGTCGCTTCAAAAATTATACTTTCTACTTAACTATCAACCTCAGTAGAATTCCGTTTCGGTGTTGTTGCTACCCAAATGAGTATGATCCTGAGACACTAGAAATTTGTTAAATAACTATGTTTGTGACGATGTTTCGTTTATCTTTGACGTTAACGACAACTGTAGCCTTGACTACACGTTATGAACCTTGAACACCAGACGAGTCTCACGTGATTTCCAGTTATTCATCTGTTCTCTAAACTACTGTCACTACGGTCAGATAGCCTTCACCAAATACACGCTGTATACGATGTCATGACAAACCGGTCGATCCAGACTTAGAGAAATTACATGGTTACGGATGACAAGATTATTCAAAATGCTTACGCTCTACTGCAGAAGTATAAACGGATTTAATTTTTCGATGACAGTGGAGGAATAATTGGGGCCATCGACGAGTGGATATAAAGTGATTTATTCCAAATAAGCAAAAGAATTCGACATCTAATTAACTAACGGTCTGTGTAGGTTTAGACCGCATAAAGATGAATTTTACATCTAGAATGTAAATTTATGTGTATATATACCGCTGGAGAAAACAGATGCGTAAATATGTATACAGCTGCGTGAAATCCAAAGCTACTTTAAGAATACGTATTCCATCGCATATGTAGGAACAAAGTGCGCACTATTTACTGCTTACAGTCTACTCCTGAAATCTAGCTAGTAATGCGCCAAAGACGACAATTATACGTGTACCAATTCCCACTGTTTCACTCCAAGAATGGATGTGTCACAATTAATGTGATTTCTGCTGCGAATTGGACAATACGCTTATCGTGCACACACAGTTCACCCATAAGTAGGCGCTCAGTGTAGTACATCGACGCATCCAACGAATTCACGTTAACAATTTCATGTTTCAACCTTATTGTAGATTATTGAGGTCACTACAAGTACGGCGCTCACGTATATGTTACAAAAACTCCCTGTTTTCCGCGCTGAATTTGATTTATGGGTTACTGTAGAGTACTGCGCCATCGTGAAAGTTAAAGGAACTGTTGTTTACTTTTCCTCTAGGGGAAACACGTTGCGATAAACTTCATTCTGAGTGTGCTCAGGTGTTAGCCGAGGGCAAAAATACATTGTGAGTTAGCTTTTTTTCACTGCACCAGGAAACCATGAAAAACACTATGACAAGCCAGGGTTGCTTTCAGCCAGATGATCAATTGAAAAACACTGTGGCAACCCAAGGTTGCTTTCAGCCAGATGGTCACCACATTGATTAGACTAAACGATGATACTTGTTGTAGAATGGACCACTGTGTGACTGCAAGTCAACAGCAGTACTACATTAATGCTTCAAGTTGATGGACATCGATCGTCATCATCGGTTGAAGCAACAGCTAAGTGAACAATACATCAATGAGTCTCGGTGATTCTCAACTGCGACACACCCATGAGGAGAAAAGCAAGCTGTCGCCAGGAAGAATAAATAAGAAAGGGGGTAAAAGAGACCTAACTACTAAAAATAGCTACGGTTATAGTCAAAGATTCAACATCAAGTTGTCCACACCTTGTGAACAAACAATCCTACTATAGGTGGAATTAAGGTATCATCAGCAAGACAGCTCCTTCAAGGCTTTCATTACCGTGCGTCACTTAATGCACCTATCTGATGGATAAGTCGGCCAAACAACAACAACATTCATAACATTCGGTCTGATAAGCCGCCGGCTGTGTGGGTCGCGAGATCCCCAACCCCGAGGACGAACGCGGTCTGTAGTGACCAACATCTTCGCAAACAAGTTTATCATTCCAAGCCACCTCACTCCTTACGGCAGTCAACTGCAAAGTCGGCAAAAATGCTCTGTGATAGATAAGTAGCTAATCTCCTCAGTACGTGACTGAGTCACTTAACTCTGTTTAAACGTAAAGTTTGAATAAAAGAACTCGTTTGGGGGTCATAGTTAAATACCCACTTCCTAAGCTCTTTATTGTTTACTCAATGCGTGCGACCAAAAGCAGTTAACGGTGGTCAGATACCCAAAGACGCATCAAGTTCTCTGCTGTTAGGAGCCAGCCCTCACATTCGCCTTATACATGCGACCCTTAGATTTAAAAGATTCTTCTGTTTCGCCATAGGTATTTTAAGTTTGCGACTATTATCCTATCTCTACAGACACCAGCTACTGTTTCATTCCCCAAACCATGACCGTTGATAATGTAATTCTTTAGTAAGCAAAGTTCAGCATACTCTTTTATTTCTGGGATTTTTGTAACCAAGTAATCGTCCTCACAGGTAATCTAGTTTGTCTAATGTTCAAAAGCAGAGTGATACTTGCAATCCTAAAATGATAAAAAATGAATCATCAGGAATCACGTTGTATCACATGGAATTTAAAACCACAACACCTGAGGGCCACCTGTTCAAAGGGTCTAAAATGAACTCTTCCGTGCTGGCTGTCAGATTCTGGTGGCATTTCTACGCACTGCTTCTTAGTTTAGATTCTTTATTTAAAAAATATGGTTGGGAACAGTACGTTGAACACATGGGAGTGCTACGTTCACAATACTAACTCACCCCTTTACGTTTTTCATAGAATCCAGATTCAAGTGCGTCAATGCGCTACATTTGATTTTGAATAAATGAATTTAAATAGGGCATTCATCCAACAAGGAGCAAATTACAGGTGCTTCATTAAGCTCATTTTGTTGTGGTAACTGGCTTCCTGTTCCACACCGTTGATTGTTAATCGTTACCTGACAAACACGGTCAGGTGTGGGAGAGATACTATCAGATTTTCCAAACCTAGACTGAAGCAATAACGATAAACGGACTCGAATCTCTGACTGTGTCACCAGAACCGCAGAGCTACCATAAGCTAGGTTATTAAACAATATAAGCGGACGCATTCGTCTACGTTTTATCGCCGTTACCGCTAATAACTCGTTGTTATGGTTAGCTCTCTTCTTGTTAGCATAGCTTATTCCTTCGTTAGTTGGATCATCGTAAACCAGAATCCTTTTGTAGAGGTTACAATACATAACCCTTCTTCTGGCTGGTGGGTTCACGATACATATCTTAGAACTTCCAGTATTCTGTATCCGTGCGTTTGCTTCATATGAAGTTCACAGTGAAGTAGAACAGTCGGCGTGTTAAACTGACTATTAGTTTAACACTTGGACTATGTACCCTAGCCAACGTTTTACTTTAACTGTTTGGTACAATTTTAAAATAAATTTCAAACTGTTCAAAATAGTTAGCCGTGTCTCATGATGAGTAATTTGTAACATATTGTTTACATGCCAATGAGTGCTGGATGATTGGTCCAACTCTAAATTATAAACCATTGAATGAAACTTTCCCGGTGCGATTTAGTCATGTAGGAAACAGTTGGTCAACTGAAACTAGGAAAGAGTTACGGTAATGGATTGATGCAATGCAATATACTGAATCACAGATTGAAATTTTCCCTAAGTATGTGAAGAAGCAACCATCGTAACATGCATTTTGACGGTTCTGATGGTGTTTTTAAATTTGTATCACTCATCCATCAGCGAGATACTGTGCGGCACAATCAAACCAGCCTAATAATTTTGTAACAACGTTTACTGGTTTCATCTATTCCCATCATGTTTCATAATAACTCACATTTTGTGATGAATACGACTTACTGTAAATATTTTCATGTACGGTTACGTGCTGTCAACTAATGAAGCTAGTTGTATTGAGGTCATTTTTTTAAAAAGTTTTCTTTCAAAGTTTGAGTACTAATGATATACGTGACCTCCAGGTCTAAACAAGGCTGCTTAATTTATCTAGAATGTAAGATGAAAGCATCGTTTCTTTCAAATTGACGGCTCAAACAAGAATGTATATTGTTTATGATAGCTCGGTTATATCTCTGATGATCAGACGGACTATCTATGATTCACACTTTTAAACAGTGACACTGCATTACCTGTTCAAGATAACTGTTGGTGTTGACAATAAGAATGATACTAAATACACATATTCACTTGTATTCACATGATTAGTACCTTCGGTTATCTATTCGGTTTGACTTCTATCTACCAAAATCTGTTATTATTGAGACCACAGACAGGAACGTACGAAGTAAACCGGATAAGAATCCGTAAACATTGTCGTCAAATGACGATACCAGTCCGAATGATTAACTAAAAGGGTTGTCTTAAAAAGTTATTCATATGAATTTGAACATGTGAATAACGATTCGGATACCACTTTACAGGAAGTGGCAGGTTGTGATTAATCACCTGAACTGATCGAAAATGACAATTGATGATCCTTGATTTTGCATCACTGAGGACTTTTAGCCAAATGCCATGAATGGTCATATATGGGATAGATATTACCACGTTGTCCAAAACGTATTCACCAGATGCTTGTCGTGATAACTACAATTCGAATCCCAGTCTATGTATTTGATGAACTTGTGCGGATACTACTGTCACCTCAAACCATGGAATGAGTGCTACCAAAATACATAAATTCTCAATGTAACTTGTGTTAAGTGTGCGCAAACTTCACTTTTTGGATATCTGACAGAAAGAGATTTCAGTCTTGTTTCGATATTGTCATGTATCAAACTAGGTTGTGTTGTTCACCCTCTCCAAAAGTATCAGATACTTTCAGTCATATTTCCAACCATTTTGTTCTGTGTTTCAGTAGATGTAGACGCGCATCTAAATGAGTCTGTGTGTAATCAAGGGATGTGATTAGTTTAGACTGTATGTGTTTGGTCAAGCTGGTGTTCTGGTACCAGCTAATCGTTATCTAATCTACAACATTTTTTGTGTGATATGCGTTACTCATTCCAAGTCGTCTAACAACTTATTGTTGACTTGTCTGAACTTGGTTAAAGGTCACTGCTGATGAAGAACCGAAAGCACCTCTTTTTTGCAAATATGTACAAACTACTGACACACACAATATAACTAAAATATACACACACACAATCACTTGTAATTTATCACCGATAGCTGTGTTTCAAACAAACAATCGATGTTCATTTGCATCTTTTTCGTATGACCTCTCAGAGTGAACACTTTGAGTAAGATAAGCCAAGACTAATGAGCTGTTCAAAGATTTTCATAGTCCTTTTGTTTCATTTAAAGGTCAAGGTCATTCTACCTCTGGCACGAAACTCAGAATTTGCTCACTTAGCCGAAAAATACCTATTTCGAAAAAATTAATTGGTCAAAGCAGCAAAATTATCAGGCGAGAAAACTACGGACATTCTGATGGGCTCATTTTTATTGTCCTCAAAATTAAATGTCAAGATATCTAAATCTACCCATTTTATTTAGCAGTTTCAGTGTCACCACATTGAAAAGTGATTACCATACTATCTAATTCAATGCTGACTACCAACAAGAACCACTACTGTAGTGCAGTCCACGAAGATTAATAATGATGTGTTGATAATGTTCTTAAATTTTGTGTGACTATCGTTGTAGATGAGCTCAATCGAACACATCGGTCAACATCTTGTAACTGCTGTTAAAATGTGGGTTTAGAGTCGAGTGAACACCATTCAGTTAGCACTGATTAATAAAACCATGATATGAACTATATTGCGTCAGTTATATATAGTGTGACACTCATCGTATCAGTGAAACCGAAGGATAGTTCTCACTACCTGGCACAGTAGGGGGTAACGAACGGAAAGGTGAATGCATACTATACGGGGCTTATCAATAGACCGATTCACTATGACAACATACGTGGAGGTACGTCAGCCAGAGAGTTAGAGTTTATGGTTTCGTAGTTTCCTACATACTAAGATGCACGTCGAGAAATAAACAAATTCTCGGACTAACCGCCCAGCTGGCTACACATAACTTAGTAAAACAAATCCAATTCAATTTCTCTAAGAAAGCTACCAAGCAGACGCGGAAAGCGGTTCACATTTAAATGTGTGGTAAACGGTTTTGACACCACCAACATCACTCACGCACGGTATGTGTGCGTCACCCGGCTGATAGCATATTTTGCCGGAACACTCAAAGACGAATGCGTTACATGAAAATGTCGCCGAATACGAGTTCATATTGGATTGCTGAATGTGATCCCTGATGATAAATAGAAGCTTCTGACGTGTATTGTGAGCAGGTAATCAGTGTTGAATAACAGAAACTCTTTTATCAAATATACAGTTCTATGCTTTAGTCTGATACGACTGTTGAACTGGCCGGCTTGTTTGCGTTATGTGCGTGATTACTGGAGTAACTCTCGCTTATACTGCTCATCAGCTGCGTAACGTGGTTCTCTGGCATTGTGCATTCTTACCTATAAGAATACATGATCACACTTAACGTGAGCGATTGACAATCTCTGTTGATATAGGCACCACTGAAGTAGATTGATAATGGGGTGAGCTAGTGACAGCTGTCAGTAGGCATATCGTCAGGAGAAATCAGACAAGCAATTTAAACCAAAATATAAGAAGTGCCTCACACAGTGAGAAAGATTACTTTGTAAATGTCAGCAAAAATGTTACCCGGAACTCTACCGACAATAACTCCAATAGAGGTTTGCAAATATTAGTATCTCAATTTGAACCACACGCACACCACTGATCGCAGCTGTTGCATTCTCATAGACTGCAGTCAGCTCCGATCGGGACGATTGGGCGACGTGATCATCACTCACAAGAAAAAGTGGTTGAGCGTTCACACATAACAATTTGGTCGTGCCTAATGTGAGGTCAATGGCGCAGTGGTAAACACGGTTGCCTCCTGAACACCGTGGCCGTGGTTCTAGTCCCGACAGTCGTAATGATATGCACTACTGACGAGCTCTAATGAGAGCAAAACTCGAGTCTAGTGCTTCTTTTCGAGAGGAACCGACTGCAAAGTCTATGGGAATGCAAAAGCTGCGATCAATTGTGGGTGATGTTCAAACTGAAATTAACCAAATCCTCAACTACTCATCAAATATTATCGTGCGTGGTATTTTATTATAAGGAAAGGTTTATTGATACACTGCAAAGACACAAGCGAATCGTATTAAACTAATAAAAGCGATTTCGGTCTACAGATATACATACTATTTTTTTAGAGAAATGTTCAGTAGTGAAGGTATGAAAATTGTCGGACAACCATAGCAGTTGAACAGCTCTTCTTACGCTGTTTTTGCTCGGTAAACCGTAGCAGCAGCAGATTTTCATAACTTTACACTTTGTACAATCTAATTTGACATTTTGCTTTTATTATTTTTAAAGATTACAGTCCAGAAGAAGGTTGAATACATCTAATGTTAACCAAAAAATTCCTTCACGGTGTTGGGACCGAGGTTTAACAGAGTTAGACACGTCTATCTGTCTGGTATCATGCGGTGATTAGAGCCTTAAACTCACCTATGTAACAGAAAACTTGCTAGTCCATTGCTGGTTTGTGAAGTAGAAGAGAAACACCTACTTACGATTTCTGAGCTCTAAGTTGTTTTCACCTCTCATGGTCTGAATTGTCGCCAGCTTCCAATTGAACACGTTACCAGACGCTCAGTCGTATGTGCTGCTTTCATCTAATAGATGAGTGTGTGTGTGAATTAAAAATAAACGTTGAAACGAAGTGATTAATGTCATCGGTCTATGTTCAACTTTAACATGACTGTGTGGATTATCAAACTGATGAAACTTGGTACTAAATTCTGTAAGTCAAACGTGCGAATTTTATTGAATCAGTTCTTATCTGTGTCAAATTTTCTTCTTGAACTAACACTGTTCTTCATTATCCGCATACCATTTCTAGCTCTTCCGCCTAGTCTTTTAGTAATCTTCAAACTTCTTAGTAGCGTGTTCTTTCAGGATATTCCAAGTCGCTGTTGAGGTGAGAGGCGGTCGGAGCCACAGTACCTTTTGGACAAGCTCATGGCTGTTATGATGATGATGATGATGATGATGATGATGATGATGATGATGATGATGATGATGATGATGATGATCCTCATGGATTGAAAGCAGTGAAACTTCACGCTTACTTTGCATTACTTTTTGGTGGACGATGATCACAAAGTTGACGAGCCTCTTAATTAGGTGGTTGGCGGTGATGATAATTTGTGAATTTATAATCCATGACTGGTTTGATTAGTGGTTGAACACATTTGATCTAGATAACAGAGAAGGCAATATTTGTGTCTAACCGAAAGCAACGGATTAACAATACTGTGGGTACTACTTCAGGCAGAAGGTTGCGTGTTTGTGATAAAGTTTGATAAACGTAACCAAGGATTAGACTTGCATGTTGGATATTCAGTTGTCAGGAGGCATTTTTCTTGTCACAAGTTTGAAAGAACGACCGTGACCAACGCAAAATGAACTTGGTTGCCTACCCAGTAGAGTAGAACCAGGCTAACACCAAAATATTAGCAGGCATCTACGTCTATCCACCAATAATAAACAGGTCTTCAAGGGACCCGAGTTATTTCTAGGCTGTAGCTATCAAGTGTATTATGGTTTACCGAATACACCACTGTTTACTCTGTTTAAGATCCGTTAGATCAAACGAAAAATAACTTCACATTGACTGAATATCGCTTCCAATGTCATATTCCCATAGAGGTTCCAATCAGCCTCTTTCGAACTGCAGAAGCACCAGACTCGAGTTTCACTCTCCTTAGAGCTCGTCATTAGGGCATATCCTTGGAACGACCTGGACTGGAGCTCCGGCCACACTTTCATGAGGCAACCATGGTTACTAATGCGTCACTGACCTCACATTAGGCACGACCGAATTATTATATGCGAACGCTCAACCACTTTTGCTTGTGAGTAATCATCAGGCTGCCCGATCGCTTCGAGAAGGGACAAAGTAATTGTCCTGTTAGCTCCAATCGATGACCCCCTCGACTAGGACTTCTCTCCAGGTTGAAACCACAAAAATCATTAACTTGTTGAGCGGTATTTTGGTTAATAATGGGTAGCTTCAGAAACGTTACTACGCAAGTCATCATCTTACAAGACCTGCAGCCACCTCAAAAACGACCTGTCATTTCAGCGATGTTATGGGTTAAAATCGTGTTTTTCTTTTCTGTTTAATCAAGTTTTCTATAGTTTTGTCACGAGATGTTTCCTATCATGCTACGAGTAACACTTCTGTTTACCATAAACTAAATAGGAGAATTCGATATAACCTGGATTCGAACCAACAGTTGCAAATAGCCATTGGAAACATCGTTACACTTTAATCCATAGACTGTCAGTTGAGTAGTACCGCATATTACTGAAATAGTTTCCAGCATCTCTTACACCTTAGCCGGAACTTATCAATATCTGCGGCGATATTTGTTACAAATGTTCACTGCCGTAATGTGACGATGAATTGTAGTGATAATCAGCTACTTCTATGTATTCACAAAAGCTACCACAGGTGAATGGCATTAGTCAATACACTGAGACAATGTTCATCCATGTTTCCTAACTCGTTTTGATTCATCCACACACGAGTATCCAATTTATCCCACATTGATCATCCAATTGGTTTATTGATCGGACTGACGAGCGTTTAACCGCACATGTTTCGCTCTGCCCACATGTAGTGACGTGGTAATTGAATAGTTTATCTTACGCCCTCAGGAAAGCTTCTGTTAACTAACGATCCTATATGCAGTGAATCATGTATTCTATCAGTATACAATATAATTCCGAACAATAATAATTTGGTTAACCAAATTATATACATATTTTAATTCACCAGACTCGTAAATAATCGTAAATAATGTTCGGATAAAAGAACGTGGCGAATGTTAACAGATACGAAAGGTGACGTTGTTTTTCAGTTAAAAAAAATATTTTTCAAGAAAAAACCCACAGTATAGTCCCCGTTAAACATGATTATTTGGCATAACAATGCTGACTGTTGTTATTCCCCTATACAATCTCGTAAATGTCATACAGAGACAAACTAAGTTACCAAAGCATTCATAATGTTCTAACGGAGTGATAACTCATATGCCAAACAATCGTTTTTAGTCTAATCTAAGCTAGACGAACAGATTATCACCTGGAAAGGTATGGGCTATCACAGGTGGAATTCCTCCGAACCAATTACGCCTATGCAATGAGCTGACAAGAATCGAAAGTTGAGCTCAAACGAGGCGTAGCATGATATTTGAAAAGCCAGTACAACTATTTCAGTCTTTCAAAGAACTGGTCGTCGAGAATTTACAAGTTATTCTTCGAATATATGCACCGTAATCCATAGTTAGTGTTGTAATATTGTTTTATATGTACAGTTGACGCACTTGTTTCTTAGTTAAAAGTTCAGAACGTCCGATTCAATTGATTTAAATATACACGTTAAAGATAGTCGTCACCATGGGATGAACAGAATTATACTTATTCTTTGGAAAAACGTTTGAAGCGTAACAGTATAAATGAGAGTTCGAATTTGTCGTACTTAAAATTCACCGGTGTAAGATTAATTGTAACCATCACAACATTACAATCAGATTACTTGACTGATAGTGCTACATTATATTACTTAGTATAAATCGTACTTTTACTATCATCTATAATTTTCCTTGTCGGGAGAATGGGATAAGAATGGCATCAGCTAACAAGGTCAGACGCCAAATGGAAATGACAGAGTTGTTACGGATATCACCGCGATTTGAAACATGCAATGAATGTGTCCACTCGCTTAGGTGGAATGAAACAATCTGCTAATCCTATTACAGCTTGCTTCTCGGTATCCATCGAGCAGGCCGCGTATTCTGAATATTGCTGATTCATTCACTCTCCACCTCAATCGTTTCAATACAGTTCGATTGCATATATCGTTAATGACAGAAATATTTCTGTCTGCTGATCTGTGGAAGACCTACTGATAAATTACGTTTTCACGGAAGAAGATTAGGCTGGTGAGGGCTCAAAAGTGACTCAACCATCGCGTACAAATTTTTGCAGAATAAGACGACCGTTTCTCAGTCAATAGATGGGCTGCCAGCTGATCCACAAAGAGTGGTCCTTGTAGGTCACATCCCCAATTGCTTTATCCATGAAACTACTCACTGTAAACACTGTCAGTAGGGAATGGTCAGATAAGTCGAGATGTTTGTACTCTGACAGGTGGACAAAGCCGCGCAGAGAGATTACGTTGTCTTGAAACAAAAAGATGCTATATAGCTATGGTGAATTAACACCGGATAAATAACTTGAACATGGCCCACAGCTCATCGCAGCTGTCGCGTTCTCACAGACTTTCCAGTCGATCCCTTTCGAAGAGAAGCACTAAACTCGATTTTTTTGAGGTCGGTGGCGTAGTGGTCAACACGGTTGCCTCATGAAAAAGTTGCCGGAGTACTAGTCCTGGTCGCATCAATGATATGCACTAATGATGGGCTCTAGCCAGGGCGAAGCTCAGGTCTAGGGCTTCTCTTCGTTGAAGGTTGACTTAAAATTCTATAGGAATGCGACGACTGCGAACGATTTTGGGTGATGTTAATTTTGTATCTGAAGCAGAATCATCCACTACTCATCAATAATCACACCGATTAATTTTGTTCGCTTTTCATCCGATTGTGCACCTCTGGGAACATGGTGTTTGGCCAGGCAAAGTGGTGACAGGTTGGGCAATTTCGTGCGAATATCAACTAACTGGAAATTGAATGGTATAGGACAGTGTTTATCCATGTGATCGATAGCCAGAAGCGAATGGACATACATTCATGCATGGCAAGTTGGGATTGCAAACTATCCACATTGCAATACAAGTCCCTGCCAGTTAATTAATGTAACCTTCCCCAAGTGACGTCTTTCGTTCACGTGTGTGCTTAAACACTCTCTGTAGGCTGAGCACTGATAAACGCCTTAAGCATTTTATTCAAAAGTTTATGACTTGCGTTAAGAAGTCCATAGTTTTAGTTACCAGCCATAGTTGCAATGTGTAGATATGTTGCTTCGTATTCGCAAGTGCTGAAAACGATAGAGTTTAGACACCAAATTCTCTGCTCAAATGATGCACGCTGCCTCCTTTCATTCTAATGACTCTCATTAATCTCCTGGCTGAATTTTGCACCCATCTTGTCAGAAGTAATCCAGGAGAGCTAAGTTAGTAAGTGAAGCACTTTGACAGGACAGACAGAGATCGCGATTTCAATTGCAACATACGGAATTTTGCAGGATCCCTTTGTTTCTGTCTGTACTCCTGTGGCTTGCTTTTAACTGCTTGCTGATCTGGCAACCTGTGTCTCTTTTAATGTAATTCTGTTTGCCAATTCGTTTTCCAGTTACAAACCTTGATAATCGATTGAAATGCGTTGTCAGTAATGTTATATTTGACCACATGTCTGGGTTATTCATTCGAGCCAAAGTTACCTTTGATTTTATTCTAATAACCTTTTGAAAAACATGAAAGCGTTTAAGAAGATACTAATCTGTATCACTCATTCAAATTAAGTTAACAGTTTATACAAAAATTTCTTGGTCCTCAGTTTGAAATAGCTGGTGTCTGAGTGTGCCTCATTGTGGAGATATGTGGTTTCCCCTAAAATGATAATTGCAATTCTTTTCTAAATACTTAGACTCGCTTTTGAAATTAGTATTCTGAAATTAGATTATTAGCAACAAACTTTAAGCATACACGAAATTGTAAAAAGCCGATATGTCTATTTCCTTTAGGCATGACTAGTCGGCCACAAGAACCATGAGAAAAGAAGGAATACGGGAGATTTACTAGTCCGGAAAATTTTCCTCTGGCCCGTTTAAGCATGCTGGTATATGGAACGGGTGCATCCGGAAAATCTCGTTTATCATTTTGCTAAGCAGCTTGTATAGATACACTTCGAATTTTTCTGTAAGTTTGAGCTGCCATATCGACGAACAATGCGTTAGGAAAAGTTTTGTTGGAGCAAGTACTAGTCAACCGAATGATTATTTCTCTCATCTTCGTGCTAATGTTCAGATAACCTAGTTCAATGACTATCTCATCAGAGATACCAGGAATATAAGGACTGTGTTTAAAATGACTAACTTGTAACAGCTACATCATCTACAGGTCCGGATAAGTTGCTAAACCCGTTCGAAAATCCACGAAGTCCAGTTCTGAACATATGACTAATGCCCATCAACGTAATTTCGATTATGCCCACTAGGTATGATCAGTATGGGGATCATACACTTGTCCAGTGTTTTTTCTACGTGGTATACTGGACCTTATGGGAACCGAACAATCTACGGCTAGTTAACTCAGGATGGGAACAATCCATCTCTGGTAGTTCTCAAGCCAACTACATTATATCATACAGCTTGACAGCACATGATTTGCACGGGACACCTTGAAGGAGTATGACAAATGTGTAGTATTGCATATTTCAATGGCTAGCATAGTTACAGCATCAGTCGAATGAACATAGCACTGATTACAACTTAGTCTTCTTACAACGCTTGTGTTACATCGGTTTTCATTGTTGAACAAAATATATAATGTTATAGTAAGTGGTTTGCATTTGTACGATTAAAACCTAACCGACTAACTATTATATAACATCCAGGCACTATTTCACACACATATTACGTTTGTTGCGGTTGATTGACGTGTTTTGGAATAAGCAAAGCTGTCAGTATATATATGCGCAGTAAACAGGCTTCGCTTTGCGAATGTTTCCTATGTGGTGCGCTGGCTACACAACCTGAATTGGGCTGAAAGCAGTAGCTAGATAGTCAGTAGGTAACATGTGTTTAAGTAATGAAGGCCTGGATTGTCGTCCATGATAATATTTGTAGAATGATTCTGAAGTGCTGTTGGACGTATTGTTCAGAGTGACTAGAAGGTCAAATTATAGAGCTTCATTGGTAAGGTGTTTCGTGCTCGTTAATCCCAGTTTTAGTTTAGTTTTCAGTTTTATCCTAAATAGTTTGAAAACAAAGCCCAATACATTCTTCTAGGTATAACCCTTCAGATAGAAAACTGGCAAGCATCCCATTGTGTTCTTACTAGTAAGTGTGACTAGCCTATGACTACTTCAGATTGTTTTACTACGGTGAATATAGTGGTCGACAGTTTACACACCATGATGATCAAAAAAATTGGCTTCCTTACAAACAGCCTACAGACTAATCACAGAGTTCTGCCTCAGCGCATCACCGCCAGTATGCATTCCCTAGCGAACAATGGTCATATGGCTTTTCTCAGTACCGCGGAAGCAACCATGTTTTCGCACTTGTCTGTTCTGGACACATGAGTCCGTCTACGCCTGCCGTAGTAGGCCTGATGGGAAGTCAGTGCCGCTTTCGTCGGTCGTGCAACTAACCCAACACAGTGAATGCTTGTCCTTTTCCTAACGAGTGATTTATTACCCCATTCTTCAAAGTAGTTTCACTTGTACCTCGTCGAGTGCAGTCTGACGGACTCGAAGATTCTACGCACTTTCCACTCGACCCACTTTTGAGTGCCTCTGACTGGGTTGAAGCTAACCTAGCTTCCTTCTCCCTTTCTTCTCGTGGTTACTGCCGTTGGTCCCGGAAGAAGTTAGACCCAACCGCTTATCACAGTTCTACACATTGGAAATGTACTGCTTGTTTCCAAACCCTACCGTGTTCTTTTGGTTCGATGCCTGTTGCGTCTATTTTTCAATTGCTCTTCAAGAAAGGTGTTCAAATGGATCAAGCGAAAACCCACTTGTCTACCACGGTGTACACTTTAGCTCTCGTTGCTTGCTATTGGATCACTGGCTGTTGTGGGTGGCTGTCATACTAAAAGTAAACTTTTGTGTTTAATCAAATGAGCTGAGTTATATGTTACTGATTTGTTGGATTGAAACGGTATCACAGCATATCAATTGGCAATCTGTCTTCATTTTTCAAAAAAAGCAACTCCAAACCCTGGACTGTCAAGTTTTAAGGGGCTTCTGAATCCTGCTAAGCAGTTGAATATCACCTGAGACGTAAATAAATAAGGGGGGCAAAGTGGAACTACTCCAACAAGAGTCCGGACGCTTATTATGATTGATCAGACTACAGCTAATTAAAAGAGCTCCAACGCTGTCACGCCCTAATGCTTTGTAGGGATAGATTCGAACAGCGAAGATCGGATCAGACTGAACGCCAGACGCTCATGCCATGTTCCCATACTGGGGGGAAAAGCACAGACAACTGTTACTGTCATGGAATGTGCGACACCGCACTTGACCTCTGTAGCACTGAGCCAACATGATGTGGTCGGACGAATCTCGGTTTGACCTTCATTTCCAAGGTCGTCGTTCCCAGGTATGGCGAAGTGCTGATAATTGACTCAGATAGCTCTTGTCTTTATGTTAACCATTGTCTCCTATAAATGTGTATCTATTCATATGTGGGTGTAAATTGGACAGCCGTAAAAAATGAGTTGGTGAACCTCGGAAACACTGACCAGTTAGGTCGATGACAGCGTGTTTCCCGCGGCTGGCTACATCATCGGCCAGATCTGGGTGTTAGTGAGTCATAAGTTGGGTGCGAAAGTTTATCTGTCCACTTCGTCTATCAGATCCTGTTGCGCTAAGCACGTTCGGGTTGGCTAGGTGGAACTTTTGATAAAAACTTTAACAGTACAACCTAATCTCTGCTAGAACACTCACTCATTGATAGGAGGATTTAAAACTAATATTGACATCAACATAGCAGCTAAGAACCGTTAGGCAGTGAACAGCAAGTAATGTCCTTTTTACGTGAACAAGTTGTGGCTGTAATAACTGATGCTTCTTGACGTAACATTATCATATAAAAGTGACATTTTTGTCGGACACTGTATGATAACACGTAACCGTATTTCGTTCTAGTCATTCACTGTTTGAGTTCGTCTGTCATTTCATGTTACAATCGTTTTCTTCAATGACGACCTAAATCTAAAGCTTTATTGAAAATCCAGTCGCATTCAACATGAAAACGTTCTGTTTTATTTTCCTTTTGTTCAGAAAAATGTTCATTGGTGGCCTGAGTCCAACAACAACTTCGGGTAAGTTTTTCCTCTCCTACACAAATATATATATATCTATATACGCGATTTTACATCATATAAATCTGTGAATATTTAATTATAACAGAAACATAACTAGTCCGTACATGTTGTGTTTGCATTTGTTTGGTTCAACAGAGAAAAATGCAAATTAGATCTGGATATTCCTTATCCCTCTTTCTTACCGTTTCTTTATCAATCGCAAGAGTTATTTTTATTCCGCACTGATCGAATAACTGACACACTACTGCACCTCCATTGCTCGTTATCTTAGCCTTTCTTATGGCGTGGTCAGGTCATTGCACACAAATGCTGGTTTGCATGTCTACTGAAACCCGATTGCATTCTCTCAAACTCGTGCGTCTGTGTACGTACGCACGTGACTATCAGATTCATGTCGAAGTCTTACTGTCAAACCATGAAGCAAAATCAGATTGGCATTTACACAAAAATTTTACTTGATTCCCACTGCTTCCTACTAACATTTTCGAGTATACTGACGAGATATTTCGAGTAGTCTGTGGAATGGTTAAAACTTCTTCAAGCTATTCCCTGATATATGTGTATACAATCTTTTATAAGCAACGATTTGACAGGGAGAAAGGTCACTAATCTGTTCACTGCCTGCTGGTTGTACCACTTATATCATCATCATCATCATCATCATCATCATCATCATCATCATCATCATCGCCAGAAGCTACTGCTGCAGTCGTCGTCGCCGCCTCCTTGGCTTACTGTCTATCTAACTGTCTGTATGCCGCGCGTCGATGCCAATAGTTGTGGATCGATAGAGCTGACAAATTCAAGCACATACCACAGAACCGCAATCTTTGTGTGTATGCATGATGGTAGCAGTGCGAATGGCATCCTTGTAGTCTAAAATCAAATCAATGCGTGACACCACAAGCTAAATATCCACACCATGAAGCGTTACTTTCAGTTTCACTAAACTGAAACAAAAATTTCCGATAGGTTTTAGAGAGTCATTTTAATTAATTTGTTTTTAACGTTGCCAATTGAATTAATTCATTATCCTCGGTGTATTTTGAGTGATGCATAAAAAGACGAGTACACTGAGCCCTATGACAGATTCTGGGGGTGTTTATGTTCTTCATGATGACTTACTTTTCCAGCAAACTGAGTTAGAATTTACTAAAACATCAACTTTCGGTCGATTCAACCCATTTCCCTATTCTGTTGAAATTGATGAAGATTTATTCCATTTTTTACCTCTCACTGATAACTGGTGGCTGGTTACTGTTTCCTAAAACACCCCCGGTCGGGCGTAGTTCGGACTCACCTCTCCAGGTTAAAACGATCTACCAGTCCATAAGGCAGCAAAGAAGACGGCGAATTTGGTCTAAAACTGAATTGCTTTCAACTTCTAGAGAATCGATAAAACGGATGTGTTTGAGTTCACCACCATTGTTGTTGTTCATATCACATCAATCATTGTATTGCATCCGATACTTTTGCCAAAGAACATTTCTGCAAAAACTTTATTCCCTTGAATGTGGTCTTTGAAGGCTCGGGTACCTTAGTTTTGAATGCTTGACCCATAGTACAGTGGCTATTTTGGTTTATCAGCTGAATCTCTCCATTCATGTTTAGCGTATTGTTTTCAGGACAAACATATTTCAAGTGAACGGAGTATCATTCAGCCGTTTTTTGTTTGTCAGAGTGTGCGTGCATTTTCTTTTTTCGATTCAGTTTATATGATTCACGGGACAGGTGCGGACTAGAGAACGGTGACGTTGTTTACGTATGCCTGATTCCGTACTGAACGGGAAGAAGTGATAGTGTATAATAACAGAATAATTGAGTAGCAAGAAAAGCGAATAACTTTGCAGGTACGCAATAATAGCTAACTGGCAACACTAATGAAACGTTGAGTACAGTTTTGGTGTACAGAGTTGGTGTACATGTCCAATTTATCTGATGACTCTTCGTAGTATCCTAACTGTGTCCAAAATCGTCAGCTGATGGCATCGTTACGGAAGAAGCTGATATAGATCCCCAGTTTGGGAACTTCAGGACAGTGAATCACTGTTAACTGTTTGTTGAATCGTCCATTTAGTGTTGATCTCTCAGAGAGTTGTTTTTACTGTAGTGTTTTTTTAATTTCTCAAAATTTATCGTGTATTTAACCATTAAGTCATCCCGAGCGGGTCAACAGAGCTTGAAAGTATCCTTATGTACGCGGCCAAACGGGTTGTTTACATCATTAACGTGACGGTCTGTCGATATGTGTTCCATAAAAGTTTGTACTCGACCGTCGCTCGAGATAACGAAAATATACAGCCTATGCCGATTGAGTCGTGCGCCATATGCTAATAAAGCGACTGTCCTGAGAATGCTGGTTTGACATAGCTGCGAAAGACTGGGGGAAGCTACATGATAATCGGCGGTGGGATGGTCGTCTGCAATGAAAACTGAACTGTCTACTGAGTAAGGTTTGTACGTACCGTCTGCCCATTTGGGAGAGTTTGAGACCATCCACGCTGTCGGTTGAGAACTCTCTCAGACATGTTAGTGTGCCGTCAATGACCAGTATGTACCAGTAAAGTTGCTGACTGTTCTCCATCGGAATTTTTACGGTTTTCTGTCCCTATACATTTGCGCCTATTTATTGACCTGCTGCATAGACCACTGTCGGGGACAATGACATCCGGTGTTGTTGTATTAATAGGTAAGACCCACAGGGTATCTTCAGAAATGCACTATGTAGGGGTTACGAGAAAGATTTATTTTTACAACGCACCGGTATGTACATAACGTCTTTTTCGATAACCTAGTTAGCACGTACAGTTGAAGTATGTCTGGGACTGGATAAGTTTTCCTGATTCATGACTAACTTCACAGGTAATCGATAATTGTGTTTATTTATACTGTTTCTTTTAAAAACCAATTCTCTTCTGATCAAACGGCCAGCGATTAACACAGAAGAATGTTGTGACTTTATTAACAACTGAGGGTTATCTCAACAGCTGAAGCAAAAGGAAGTTGAAACTAGTGGCATAACTCAATGATTGGATGGGATTACAGCCATTAACGTCCGAAGAAAATAGGCAGAGCAACTGTCCGATAGATAGTAAATGAACCGGAAGTTAGAGTTGGGTTTCTTTAAGTGAATAGTATCGCATTTAGTTTTTATTAACCTAATGACAACGATAATTGCAAGTTACATGTTCACATTAGATAGACCAGATGAGTACTCCAACAAACGTGGGAGAAGGATCCAGAAACTACTTTATAATCATACTATCGGGTGGTTTTCGCGTACATAGCTTTCTTTTCTAAAAACCCGGAAAAATAGTGGTCTGGACGACATTAAGTAATTAGCGAAACAATGCCCTTATTATAGGGAGCCAACGGTAATTGTGTGGACGATTGATGTAACGATCCATGTCTGATCGTTAGGTTACATGTAGGCCGAAAACGGGTCACTAATATTGAAAACAAGATTGGACCCCAAATATCTAAGATACCATTAGAGACAATGCGTCAATAATTACAATAGGCAAACCGCAATAGTTTACGACGATAGTCTGGTCCAGCAAAGTCAGCAGTTTCTCAACAGAACCAGCAAGGTCAAAGTTGAGTCGTCACGCAAGGAGACCAGGACAAGAATAGCTACTCGCGCCACGGACGTTTAATGACACATTAGTTCGATAAAACAAAACGGGGTGGGTAAGATAGTGGGAACAAGTGTCAGGTTAGTGGGGAAAATAGAGAATGCAAACTGTGGGTAAGCATTCTCTCAGTACAAAGACCAACAAACTCACAGCAGGTATTGGACAACAGGCGTGCTACATTTAGATTGGCCTGTTCAGTGATACTTTCCGCGATTTTGACTCAAGCAGTTAACTTTTGTAAATCCGACAAAAGTCCAGACAACTTTTAATCACCACCTGCTACATGCAATTTCAGTACACCAGCTGACTTTCGTTTTCGATTGATTGGCACCGATCGACTACAGTTTCGCCTGCAACAGCTCGTGTGTAAGCACTCGGTAAAGGAACGTTTTTCAATCATTAATTAATCACATGTTGAATGAAGGTGATTAAATGAGAATGTAAATCCACGCAAGAATTTTTAGCTATCATGATGATCGAAATTACAAAGATCCAGTTCTCCTTCAATAGACTAAGTGATTCTGACCTCCATGGTACATGGCGGTTGATTAGGCAAACCAGTTATGCAGGTCGAATAACCTACATCAATAATACGATTACCCAGTCTCTCGCAAACATTTCAAATTTTGACAATTCTCTCTGATTGGCCGTAACACTTTTATCCCCAGCTTATCTTCAAATGTCCTCAATAAAAAAATGTTTAATAGTTAGAAAATTATACTGAGACTTGTAATAGTGCAGCTGACCAACAGTCTATTACCTTCGGATTAGTATAACTACTCATCTCTCGCACTCCTTAAGTCGAGTTTTGTAATTGCTTCACCACGTTCTAATCTGAATTGAACTGACATTGATAAGCAAATTTATTCAATTCTAAAAAATCCGTTCTAAATTTCTGACGATGTTTATATGTCTCGTGATGTTAGTAACAGATCTTTGTAATTTGTTGTAGTATGCACATGTGAGCCACGTGTTTGCCACAGGTGACAATCATGATATGCAGTTTGAAAAGTTAAACTTCATTATTTGGTTAAAAAAATTTATAATGATTGTTAGTAACATTTGTTATTTTTCAAACTTTTGTATATTCTTGCTAGCTTGTTCCAAATATGTTAAGATAAAACTGTCATTTCCAATCACAATTGGACTTTATCAACACACGTAATGAGGTTAGTCCACTTTTCTTGTTTTTCTACAGAAAAACTCCGGGATTATTTTAAAAAGTATGGCGAAATTAAAGAATTCATGATTATGCGTGATCCTCTTACCAAACGTTCGCGGTGAGTTGTACTGCTCGAATGCATCGATTATAATGTCAGACTTTGTAAAACTGTTTGTTAGATACTTTGGCGTTATGCATTCAGTAAATCTTTTATCTGTAATTTACAACAGATATACTGACTGGTTCTTACATTCCGGATGAAGAGACCAAACAGAATATCGTTATCCCTCTGAACGTCGAAAAGCTACTCAACAATATAGTTTACTTGCCTAATTCAACCAAGCCTCTGTCCCACTGAGTGACGATCGATATCCGTGTGATCGGTGCTCACTAACGATCACTCATGTGACATGGATATTTTGCTTATCGAATTTAGTCATCTGTAGCGACTGGAATGATATTTTTAAAAATGTTGAGCTAATCCATGCAATTCTCTTGTTCATACGTCATACGCATTCTCACTTAATGTGCTAAACGACTGTTCTGTAAATCTGTGGTACAATTCAAACAATTGAACTGATTGTCATGGATCTCAGCATTTCGTTTGACCTTAGGTTTCTCACTAGATTAGACTGACCAGTTGGATTTAACGTACAAAAGCGTGGAGTAAATTCACGACTGAGACTAGTTCAACGATTCGTTGGTAGCTGGAATATCGTGTATTCTGGCACCCACTCCGTTGATACAAGTTTACCAAAGCTGTCTAAACCTAGATGGAATGTCCTCACACCGTCATCTCGTTTTACATCTTGTGATGTATGAACACTGTTCTTGGGGGTCCAAACGGCTTATGAATATGCTGTCTATTAAAAAACCTGGCTTCCACCAGGGGAATATAACTTTGAATTAGCAGACGAGCAGGGGATACCCAAACAGTGCAGTCATGCTTGTACACGATTCATTTCAAGGAAAGGGTAGAGCCAGATAGAGCATAACGTAACTGTGGATGAATAAGCGATAGCTGGTGAAACATAACACGAACCAAAAATCGAGTTCCTATAAGTCGCTGCAACTTGGTTGTGCAGTGTTAACCGACTTCATTTAGACATTTCATTTTGGTACATTTATCGAGCCCATATAAATTCGGATGGTGTCAGATCTTAATCAGTAATACTGCTCGGTTCAACTTGGAGTTGATTTACTTGACTAATTTCGGTAAACCACGTATGGTCCAGAAAGGCAAACTACAGGAAAAAATCCTACGGTTTATAGATAGACAACGTTATGGCTAATTAACAAGGCACCAGTTGATTTGAGCGCACATCAGGACGTGTTTATGAAATAGTTCAACAATACCTGTAGGATAAAAATTGTCACACCGTGTTAAGTTTGTGAATTTAACAGACAACAAACTGGGAAACAGTACTTGCTATACAAGCTCGTCGTTATATTATGTAAAACACTGATTTCCATTGATACAGTTCACCAATAACGATAGACGACATATATCGCGACCTAACCAAGAATAATCGTTTCATGACGAATAGGTAAGGTCCAGATGACACCACTGTTGTAGCTGGTATGTCGACATGAACGATGCATCGAACGTCGGCCCGCACAGAGTGGACTACTGATTACAACAACAAGGTTGCTTGATTTAACCCAAGCATCGTGGATTCTGGATCAAGCACTTGCTCTCCATATTATTTATATGAATACGAATACCCTTCAACACATTTATAAACTGTATTTTACAAGTAGTTTGGCAATAACACGTCAGAACTTACCAACTTACCTTATCCAACCTTGTGACGTTAGTAAATATCGCCACAAGTATTCTACCTGAAGAATGTTTATTCTTTTCAAGCAAAAGTTAGAAAAATTACCGCTGCTATGAATAGAAAATAATTCAGTTGGAAACACTACGCTGAGTCTTGTCATTAAGAAAAACAATCAATTACTGCGTACATTTGTCATCCGGCAAAGCACAAATGAAAGTATACTGTATTTTTCAGGTAAATCGGAGATTTGAAGCTAGTGTAGCGGTATCCAGGTTTCAGACAAACATTGTCACTCATAAAGTATCTGTCCTACTCCGACAATGGTAAAATATGAACCGCTGACTAAATTTGGAGCGCTCAGATTTGGGCATTCAGTCAGCTGAACTTGAGTCATCGGGGGGTTTGCTACAAGACAGTGAACTTCAAAACATGCTGTGCATAGATCAGGGTGTCTCATCTTCACCAATGAGTGTTGTTAAGACAGGATGAGCAAGAGGTTCATCTAAACGAAACAGTTCAAGACAATAGCGAATAGAGCTTGATGAAATAACAAGTTACTGGTATGTAGTAAGACAGTAGTAATTGTTACGAAATGAACATCATTCACAAGTAATCACAACTTTCGTATTCGTACGGAAATTTCATCGGGTCGCTTTTGAGCAGAAGCACTGTACTCGCGTTCAACTTTTGTTAGAGGTCATCAGCAATGCATATTCTCGCCACGACTGTGAACTGAACTCCTATAGCGATTTCCTGAGGCATCCGTGTTGACTTATGTCTCACTGACCTAGTAGTAAACAAGATTGCATTATTATATACAAACGGTCAGCCACATTCGCTTGCGGGTAGTACTCACACTGTCTGACCAATTTGGAAGATAACTGTCCTGTTAACTGTAATCGATGATCCCACGATTAAGCTCTTTCTCCAAATTGGATGCATAGAAATCATCAAAATTGTTAAGCGACGGTGTGTATTGAAAACTGGCTCTTACAGGAGCGAAGCTCAAGTATGTTGTTTTCATCTGAAAGGTGTTAGCTGTAAGGCTAGTATGATAGCGAAAATTATGAGCAGCCTTGAATGGTGTTCGATCGATGATAACGTATTCGTCAGCAGTGAAGAGCAGGTATGAACTAAGTGTTTCGATAGGGACAACTCGAAACGTAGTATACTTCTGCCGTTAGATTGATTAACGAATGACAAAAATGTGGGTTTCGTTCACTTGCTAACAAGTTATGCATAATTGTGAGCGAACGGTGCTCTTCGTGATCTAAACATTCCAATGGAGTTTATATCTTTCATGAAAAGAGGAAACTTAGGCCTGATTGTCCTCATGCTCGGAGACGGCACTGGCAACAGCTGAAGAAGAAAATGGCATAGTTTTGTGAGAAACGCAGTATTGGCTACAGAAATTTAAGCAATGGTTTCAGGGAAACTGGGTTTATTGGAAAGCGACATTTTTATTTTTAATGTCTTCATAACCAAGAGGTTTTTAATGCAGTGTATTATGTAGCATACATCAATGGTGATCATCGTCTGACAAGACTGATCAACGCATGTGGCTCAAACGACATTAATGTGGACTATGTTTTGCAGATTACATATACTGGATCGGCTAATCTAGACTTTCTATGTTCGAACAAGCGAAAATCTCCGAAACATATCGGCCTAAAGACTAAACAAAAATGCCGTAATATGTAACAGTAATGTTGAACTTAAACGTCCTAGCTTCTTTCGGAGAAAACATGATATATGGAGTGGACAGACCTTTCTGTACTAGTATCGTATGGATGAAAATCTTTGAAGACGGACTAATAATTTTGTTGCGAACTTTTCCCCATTTTATTCAGAGATTCTTCACAAAACTAACACTCCTACTCAGTCAGTGTCATTCTGATGCACAGTCCATACAAACTTTTTGCTCCAAAATTGTTTACGCTGGGTTTGAAGTGTACAATAGTCGATAACATAGGAGTAACGAGAGCGTACGTTGAGTCTGTTGATGTCTACAAAGGTGGCCTAGCCGGTACATCTACGATAGACTATGAATGATGGTCAACCCAATAAGAAAAAATGGTTTCTGAATAAATTTTACTGTAACTACTGTATATTGTTCAACTCACGAACAATTCCTGCTTGCTAGTTTGTTGTACTTCTTTACTCCAGCAGACAGTTCGGAAGTTTAAATTAATCTGTCGGAATTTGGGACTATCTTACCTCCGACACTAAGGTCCTGATCTGTTACGGCACATTGCGTAGCTTGTTTTAGTAGCCAATTGCATTCAGATAAACCATCTGGGTGACAAACCTTGGATTCGAGTTACGTTTGAGTGAGAATCTACTCGTGGTGTGTTAACCCCAATCTAGTGTCTACTGAAGAGCGGATGGGTAACACTGTTGTGATCAAGTGTTACTACCGTCTAGTATGTAGCAAACAAGATTCCCGTCAAAACGTTAAAATTCTAACAGTGTAGTTTTACAGTAAAAGTTTCATTCTTTCTCGCATCATAAACTTTGCTCTTTACCGCGTATTAAATCTCACACGATAAAAATACAACCGAACCCCTCCATTTTCATTCATGTAACCCAACATGCATCGTAACCTACTGATAGCGCCTTCTCAACGTAAACATTCCTTTTACATATGGGTGTAGAATCTTATGACAATAGCAACCTCTAGACACGTAATCGATCTGCCGCGTGTAACATCACGTTCCAGTTGATAAATATCTAGATAGGCTGGTGTGATTAGGGGCCTAATAAGTCATTACGAATCGTCGTTATCAAATCCGGCAAGGCAGTAGAGCCCTGAAATAACCTCAGAACTCATGTCGAGTAAGTGCGCATCATCATGGTCGTTCGCCTTGTTAAGAGTTCTGCCGAAACAATGCGATTCACTTAGTTCGTCACAATGAAGTGTGTTTCTGTTTCACTCATACGTTGTCACATTGGAAAGATGCGGTTTGGACTTGCTTTTGACAACTGGACCATTGGTCCTCCGAGCATTCGCAGTGACAGGGAGTGATGTCGGTCGTTGTTGTGTAACTTGTTAACTGCTCCTCGGTCTGGGCCGAAAATGTTGAGCTACTGACAAATTTGATATCTATTACACTAATCGCATTGGCACAATTAAAGCCTATAGGCCCCTTCGGTGCATTGAACCTGAAATCCTTACTGATCCACAGTTATTTATGACTGGACAAGTACACACTAGTCTGTGAGTGGCTGTTGTCATGATTTCCAAACGCTCCACTTGCGATTACGTTTCAACTCATCCGTCGACATAACTTTTCCCCGCTGAGCACTTCGAAACCGCATCTGTTTAGCGCTCCTTTCAAATAGAATTATCGGTCAGCAGGAACGCGTAAAGTGGCCACCCAGCTCAAAGTCTGTCTCCAGTGAGTTTTCTCAAGACCACACAAGTAGGTCTTGGATAATATGGAGCTGTACCCCATGCAGTTGCCATTCCAAACGAATGAATGAAGACTGACAGTAATTGACTGCCACAGACTATCATTTTTTGAAGCTTGCGATCAGTCGACAGTTCGACACATTCAAGTAGCTGGCATAATCTGCCCTCGTTTACTAGTCCTGACATTGGCCTCCAATTAATGATGAGTCAAATGTCATACGGTGTCTCGTTCGTGTCTTTGGTCACCTGATTTACGTTTTAAGGTTAGGATTAGCTTTGTTCAACTCCAAGCGGCAAGCAAACAGTTTATTAACTCTACTGGGAGACTGATCTGAAGGCTAATTAGCAGAAAGATTTCCGAACATGTGAAAACTGCTGATAACTTTTAGAAAAGGGTAGGTAAACACCTTCCTGATTCGTAGAGTGGATTGGAGAACGTCTTAATTTCCTCGGGTGAATTTGAACAACACAGAAATCCGTCAAAATAATATGTTGCTTTGGCGATATTCACATCAGTAACATATCCAGTCCTTGTGAATATAATAAGTTGAAAGTGTGTAGGGATATTGGAAGGTGCTTTTCTGTCACCAGATGTGATCTATGTCAGCAAAAACACCCTAGCCCTAGAAATATGAGCATACGTTTAGTCTCCTGTTATCCAATTACCCCCTGTTGTGGTTTCCTAATTGAGAGAATCAGACATCAACGTCAACTACTTTATTACACAGCACCAGATGTATGCCACCATTACTGCCTAACGCATTCCGACATAGATCCGCAAAACAGGAGTTGTTATTCAGAATCATCTGCGTTGTTTCGAAACCGTTAAACAGCACCAATTCATCGGCATAGTAAACATTGATTAGCTTTTCATTGGGCAAATCGGTCATTGCTGGCATTCTCTGTGTACCCAAGGCAGTTTTTTTCGTTTCCTCTACGACAGAAGTGCGGAAACTAGAAGGCCCCGACGTGCGTCGATTTTGGTATCGAATATGCCAGACAGTTGCCCATAGATTATAATTTCAGGCGAAGTATGTAAATAGACCGACGACAATATGTTCACAAACTGGTTCGGCACACCTTTGTGTCTAACACTGCGCATCGATCGACCAAGTCGAACACACCCTAGTATTTGAGACAAATATTGATTGTTCGCTGGCGGCGCACGCGACGCTAATCCAGAATCGGACGGGAACTAAAACACATCCGAAAAGAGTGTGTATGCACTCTTCGTGTCCAGCTTCGGCATTGGACGGATTGACCATTTGGGATCGTTGACCTTTATGAATACTTGAAAGTTGTACACTGCTGCATCATCATTTACCGTGTTTGTCTAAATATAAATTAGTGGGGGCAACCAAAACTTTGAGAATATACTTAATATTTTAGCACCGTTGCGTTATTTACTTTTGCAGATATCTCAGTTAGAATTCACTTCAAAAGATAGCCGTTTGCCACAAGATTGACCAGTAAATGTATGTTTAATAAATTCCTGTATTTAGACAAGTTATCACCTAGACGTACATTCGGTTGTTTGGTTTTGTGCGTATTCTACTTTCCACACCACATGAGTATATAAACTCCACTGAATATGTGAATGTCTGATCTTGTCTAGCCATTCAGTTTGACTTGTGTTGTTAAACTTGCCTAGTTGATAACAACTCGATGTCAAACAAATCGATCTGTGTACTGGTATTCAAATGGTACTGTCTACAGCTTTTGCTGCGCATAACAATCACGTTGGCATACCATAATATCACTATATCAACTCGGTAAAGAAAATGAGCATTCGTTCGTTAACATAGAAATCTTAGCAGCCAGTGTCAAATCCGTTCGAGACTAACTTGCAAGTTTGGCTATAGTTATGAAGAAATTTTGCCATATTGATCAATTGTAACAGCTATATTTTTCTGTTTTATTCTTATAATGTGAATTTTTTTTAGACAAGACACAAAATAAGATGCTATTCGTTAAGTTTTAAATTGTAGTATAACTCAGCCGTTTTTGACAACCAGGGATTTCTGTTCCCTCAATTTTTTCAACACGTAATTACCCATTTGATAACATAACTCTGGTTGGCTTCTCCTTTACAGGGGTTTCGGGTTTGTCACCTTCAGTGATCCGTTATGCGTTGAGAAAGTTCTCGAAGATGCGCCCCACATGCTTGATTCAAAAAAAGTGAGTATACGTTTAGTTGCTTTTTGTGTACAGTTTTATTCACATTCTAACGTTGCTCTATTTTTTGATTTTTTGTTTACTCAGACAGAGACAAAGGGAAGTCTTAATCAACGAAAGTGACTCGCAAGGCGACTGAATGAAGTGCCGAATTTTAAATTACTGGGGTTAATTCCAGCTACTCAAATATTCAGTGAACATTGTCGCGGCAGAGTCAATTGCGTTAGTGCTCCTTTAAGTCCCTGTACGATGATGCAGCCGATGAAAATTTACAGTAGAAGGACAACAATTTATTATGAAGTCAATTAGCTGTCATCTGCGTCTTCTGGAAGTCGACTCTTTTCGGATGATGTTCCACAATACGAATTTCCTAGTTTGCTTTTGTTCTCGTTCGAATCCTTCATCACTAGAGTTCCTTGTGTGCAATCCTCCGAGGAACACAAATAGACGAGCTGCCAGAGCTCACTAGCGTGTTAGTAAACTTAGACTTCGATTGATATATTGCTGAAAAATATCCTCACCATATTTAAAGTTCCCTTTGCAGTGAATACATACGAGACGCCTGCTATGTTAAAGTTTTTCCAAAAATATCCCGCAGGATTAACTTCACTCTAACTCCGTAAAAGTAGTTGTCCAAATGCAACCTACTTTGTAAAAATTTCAAAACACTTAGATACTTTTATTTTTGAGGGGTTATGCCATGAAAAGGCATCGTTTTTCAAAAGGCCGTTCTCCTTTAAATTTGCTCGCGGCAACCCATCTTACTTCATCATTGATTTCAATTTTGTAATATGAATAACTCTCAAAAGTATGCTGCTCCGTATGATTCGTGGTTAGAAAATTTTGCTCTCAGTTCAGTCACTAGATGCTCATGTGTTTGGGTAGTTCTCAAGATGGAAACTATGATGTGTTCTGAAACCCACTGTCAAACAAGCACTCCATAAACTATGAGTTGTTTTGGACTTAGCAGACTTGGACAGATTACAGTTGAAACCCTCGTTTTGAGCTATCTGAGAGCATGAGGGTCCTAACTGTTTCGTTCCATAACTTCTTCATCGCATCTGCATTCTGAAAACCAAGGTCAATCCTTAATTTCAACGATAACAAAACTTGAAGGAAGTAACCACCAATGCGAGCCTCAAAAAAAACAAATGTTTACGCTGTGTAACAGTCTGTATCGAATTGCAAAGACTAGACCTACAAATTATGTGAACGCACATGCGACTGAACTTGTTGGTAGTAGAAATAAGATGTTTCAGAGAGAAAATGTTGGAATAGGGACAAACGACTCAAATGTTTATGAAGGAAGCTTCGAACCACCGAGTACAGAACTATAGCCCTGGTTACCTGAGATATTCTTTCTGGATGACCTGACAAGCTTCGGCCCACAAATGGCCAACTTGTTTTATGACATCGAATCCTCTGGGTGACTATTTTACTCACAACAACCACACTCTGGCTTTTTATGGGCTCGCGCAAGTCTGAATTTGTCTTAACATGAGTTCAACTTCCTGGTCACGATGAAATCTCTGGCTATCCTAATCGCAGGAATCTGTGTACCGTTTGTGCTTGTTGGGACAATGGGGAAACAATACAGACGGACTACTTCTAACCAGACATCTTAAGGTCTATACGCTTATGTAGAGGAGCTACTGAGTTTGCCCGAGTTATTGGTGAGATTCACTGTAAATAAATCAGGTCATTACTGAACCAAGTGGTGCCGGTTTTTCTTGCCTGCATACAACTTCGTCAGTTGACTAAACCACACGAGTCAGACGTAGAACAAATCGCTTCAAATGGACTCGATATTACGTTAAGTAGCCTCGTTCCAGCGTACTCGACTATATCATCTGTTATCGTTCGGACGTTTGTTGTGTCATGTGATGAATCCCTCGAAAGACCATCAGAGTTTGCTTGCCACTTGCTTTTGATCAAAGGAACGAGGACAGAGTGGTTGGTTCATTTTGTTCCACCATGTCCCGTTATTACGGCTGTCTGAATGTTCTTTCGACCTACTCTGCTGCATAAAAACAAGTGGAAAGTAAGTGGACATAAACGACGGTTGTGCTGACAGTTCGTTTGAAGTAAAACATAAGAAATGGATATGCACTGAATTGGACGCGGAGTTCACCTGTGGGTGCGCCCGTTCACCTAATCACTTCAGGGTGTTAGTCAGTCAACCGCTGTCCTAGATGTAGCTTATCAGGCGAAGTTCCGGTCATATCTCTAGCAATAAATCATTGTGAATGACTACTGTAGAATCTATCAGGATTCACGGCTATACGCAGTCTATCGGGGCGGTTGTAAACCTCTTGATTCAGGGCAGAACAAGACGGAATGTTGAAGGTTTACTCAGATAAAACTGGTTCTGTACATAAATAAGCAACGGTTGAGATTGGCATTGTGTACACGGCCGGCAGGAGACGGTTGGCCGGGCCGTAGCGTCGCTGCTCGGGGCGTGACGGTTCTGTGGTTCGATCCTCCAGCTAACCTTTTGCCATCCAAATATCAGTTTCAGTTGGAGTGATCCGAACACAACTTCCATTGATTCTGGCCAGAATCTACAACTACTGTCACGAAGAACATCCCCTAGGACTTTATGCTAGGTGTTATTCGTATCTCCTAAATGAATATAATGGACGCCGTCAGTGAAGCAGCGTTCGGATTTTCTCTTTTCTTTCACAAACATAACTCGAACGGTTTACTTAATAACCTGTCTGGGTACATTACGTTGATTAGTGCTGTTAATGGGTGCAAATGGTAAAAGATGGTTGGATTTGTCTTTAATTTCTTGGGCAGGGCTAGTAGAAATATGAGGGCTACTGACTGTGTGAAGTACAATGCTCCCGCTAGTGGTGAAAAATGTACCATCTTTGCATCGGCTGCAGTGATTAATCTGGCCAATGGTGGACTGGACATTGTGATTTTGATCTCGCCATATGTACAACAAAAACTTTAGCCTTTATCGTTGCTGATTCACAGCCGGTCACTCCAAGGTCAGTTCCTTTTTAGCATGGTCTTTCCAAATAACTCTAGTCAAACCGCACATCGAACCAACAGTTTTTCCTTGAGCAGAAGATGATTTTGTCAACAAGTTCACCAGTCCTGTGCTCATTGCTAGTGTTCTGACTACTAATATCCTCGGTCGACCTAATGAGGTGGGTCGCATCTATGCCATCATTGAATGGTTCACGATATTCTTCACAATGTTGAAGATACAATAATGTAAATAACTACAAGTTCAATGCAGAAGGAGATCGGCTGTCAGTCTGAATTTCGTAACGACCATGCTTAAATTGGGAGTGCCTTAGCATACTTTGGAGAAGGGTCATGTGAATTAAAACAAACTTCGTCAGCACAAAGTAAGGTGTAATATTCTGTGGGTTCCTGTGTGTTGTTTTAAATTTGTGACGCAGGACAACGCCACAAAGAGAAAATTAAAGTTTGTTCAATAATCAAGACCTTTGCATTATTTGATCGGTTGATAGCAACGGCTATCAGAGTACACACGAGCTGACTCTAAAACGTACAAGTTATTCCGCCTATTCAACAGAGGGTCTCGTAAATCTGCACCAACTTCATTGGTCGGAGTTTGCGTAATGACATTTTACTGCGTTCCCAAGCACAAACTATCGTCCATGGAATCACGCGTAAAATTGACAGTTGGTTCTGAGGTCACTGACTGTGTTTTCCTTTGTGTATGTTTGGAACGTCATCTCGTCTAATTCACCTTGGACGAACTTATTCCGAGTTAAATGGTATGGATGGTTCGTCAATCCAAGTAACCTGAGCTCTGGCGATGTCTAGGGATTATCTGGACTGGTCTAACGATATGCAGAGTCTCTCTGTATAATGGCTGTGAACACTATGATACGTGGAACAAGTTCCGGTACGATAATTTTTCTGTCTCTATTCTTCTTTCAATATTATTTTCTTCGACTGAATGCTGGATGGAATTTTGACAAAATAACCAAACTAGGCACAACAGCCGAACAAACTCGTTCAGGATTTATTGGTGTGTACGAGGCAATCACGTGGTTTGGGCAAACTCCTAATGTAACGGAATTTTCTAGCTTTGCACTCGCTTCATACATTCGAAAGATATGAAATATCATGTTAAGTTCAACCCAAGAACAGTGTTAACTGATATAATATTGCAGTGACTGCCACACCGATTATATTCGTAAAAACCATAATTTATGCTTGCCTGTTAATATCACACAAGCCAATTCGCTTTGCATTTTATGTCATAGGATTTTTCATACCGTGGCAAATTTGGACGTGGATCTGTCTTTCTGTGGCTGAGTACACGTGACTAGGTCATGTGATCATCAGGGTTTGGTACCACACTTATTTCCAGTTTCCGGTTTGATACCACAGCGTGTGCGCTCGTGCCTAACGATATGACTTTGTTGATCTGTAATCTTATTCTATTTATAACATAGTACAAATACTTACCCTTGTGTGTGTGTGTGTGTGTGTGTCAGATAGGCACGGTACTTTCACACCATTCAACCCCTGTCTCGAGATCTACCAATGATGGCAGATATTATTGATTCCAATCTGGTCGTACTTTCTTCTCCTAATTGAGCTGATTAATAGCCGACCTTTAAATGCAGACAAAAGTACATTCATAATTCACTAATTACATTTTTGTCAGTGGGAACATAGCTGTAATGCATCTTGTACGACGAGATTTCTTGTTTCAGTAAACTGTTAACTTTCCGTTCTATCTATCTCAGGTAACATTATGTCCGTTGTAATTGGCACCATATTACATATGTAGATTACTTGCATCGTCAAAAGATTCCTTATTTCAAGTGACCAGACTACGAAGTGATAGGTGTGTAAACTAACGAGAAGCAGGAAATATTAATTGCAGTTGTTTAATGGTCTGTTGTCTATGGAGTAAGTATGGACAGACTGGAGGTTTATAGCACAAGATTCAGGAATGATTGGTGGTGATAACGTCGACTGCCAACTAAAAGGTCACGAGTTCGATCTCCGATTTTTCGACAACTGGTGGTTAGATTTTAACACATTGACAATACCCAGCCAACACTCAAACATGTCATTTACATGCCATATTTTGTGAAGGCGAAGAACGTAAGTATAGTGGTATACACATTGAATGACGGCTTTGGAGTCCGAACAGCGTTGGTGTTCGTTTGTCCCGCATGACAACCAACTTACATTGGTTCAATTTTATTACTGTTCTTTTTGAATGAGACAGCTGCAGTGAACTACCATCGGCGCATACTTTACAGCCAGAAATAGGCTAAATTCCCACAAACATGAGAAAACAATAGTGGATAGAGTAGAACCCACTTCACACAATCCATAGGTTTACACTCTGAGGAACAAGGTGCCTACAGCTCACAGTCGGTGTACTTGCCTCGACTTACGGCATCGTGTCACGTAATGGTACTGCTGTACTGTTGTGCTCACTTTGATCACGTGTGATATGCAACACCAATCACAGTGTCAAGTCTCGTCGATTCTAGATTAAAATATGTATATAGTGCTTGCATGCTCATTAGTGGAATACCGATTAATGTTTCATCTCGACCTGACTTGAATCAAACTACATGCATTGTGGTAAGTCAGTTGCAATCCTGTACGTTGGTAATCACCAGAAATTTGTTATCAGTTATCGTCTTCGCAATCTGTCAAAACGGATGACTGTGGTTAACAGTTGGCTTTGATCATCGTAACCAGGGTTTAGATTTTATTACACCCACGCTATAAATTCAGGAAGCTGCCACCTAGGCTATCATACACTGCGATTGTTTTTTAAGAAATAGAAATGGCAGAAAACAGCAATAAACTTGAAGTTATTGTCTTACGAAACGATGCTTCATTTTACTCTGCCAATGGCATGTCAACTTGACTTGCTATCAGGCGACAGCGGTAACCAGTACACAACAGTCTGGTCAAAGTTGTTTGAAGTGGTGAATTGAGACCTACATGTATGGAACAGTCTCATCAGAAGGTGTGCGTTTACGCCTGCTAAACGCGAATGGAGGATACACGAAGGTGCAAGTTGTCCAACATGGCTCCTCACTGGCCCCGTGGTAAACACCTAATCTGACACTTCAGTCGGTACAGTCGTACTAGACAAAGATCTTCACCGCAGGGAATACATGGAGTCACAACCGGATCGAGTTCCAAAAAGAACTATATACCGGTTTTCTTGTCGTAACCGCATTGAATTTGGATCGAATGGATCGGTTAGACCACACATGTGGGAATGCATAGAAGAAAGATAAGAGTTGCAAACAATCAGACGTTTTAATCGTTCAGGACGACAATTGTCAGCAAACTGAAGAGTAGAATTGTTTCACTCTTCCATCATGTCTGACAAGTTGATTCAGCTCGTTAACGGAGTCTCTCCTTCCCCAAAACCACATATTTCTGCTACCGAACTCGCACCTGTTTGAAAGCTCAAGACCATTGCTTGAAAAATGACCAATATTAGATAGTCCTTATTGCTTTTTGTCCATGCTTGATGAGTTGCAACAAATATGAAAATGTCACAGTAAATTTTGAGCTGGGGATGTGCATTGTTATGCGTTTTCGAAAGCCTCTTTAAAAGATTTATTGCGACGCACTATCATCTAAGATAGCGTTTCTAGCAAGCGATTTGAATGATCACAAGGACCTAGTAGATTACAACTAACCATTTCATTCAAAGTAACAGACATAGCTTTCATATTTCGTGACTGCTTTGTTGATTAACAATATGCGGCTTTATCGGACTGTTGATGTTCTCAGTATATAAAGCTTCGGGCGGTGAACACTTGGCTTATAGGCAAAGTACGTGATCTTAGCCGTGTTGGACTGTGTAGCCTGATTATCTAACCGATAGGCAATCTTTTCCCAGTGTTCTCAAGTACGCAATGGCAAACAGCCGCGTTGTTCACGTGGACACTAAAACTGATGTGGGCTACTTGTTAAGGATATTGATGACTAAACTCTACTATAACCTATACAAACACATAGCATTTGAAGTGTCGCTATCAGTGAAACGAGTCTCCAAAACGTTTCATCTGCTTACAGACTGACTTCGTGGATGTTCGAGGATACTAGCTTACATCTGAAAACCCATTGAATAATTGCTATGAAAACAACCCACACGTACCAACAGAGTTCCGTTCGGTGCACTTCGGTGGACAGCTAGTGTATTGTTTATTGGGATACTTTCATCATGTCTTTTATTCCGGACATTTTCACAGCTTCAAGTGCTGTCAAATAGCTGCAATAAAAGAAACAGGAAGTTGATACCCTCAGTGAAATTGTTGTAAACTTTGCCTCAAGGATCACGGAAGTATGTAGGCCAATGAGTGCACAGATGTGACCAAACAAGGATACCACGCCAGTCAACCGAATGAATTACAACCCATTTATAATGGTGCTTTTTGCTCAACGTGTGATTAGTTGAAAGGGGACCGCTGAACTGATGAACAAACGTTATCTTAACCCGGTTCATTCTGATACCATTGTTTACTGACAATAACGTACCGGTTAAGTTATATTAAGAAGGTTGCCTTGAAGGAGCACGTAAAATCGTATCAACTTTTACATCGTATGTATGTCTGTGTGATTGTTAACCCCCAAAAATCGCCAATGCTATCTAATATTTACGGCCTAGTACCGCTTCTATAAACATTTGTGATTAAACACCTCCCTCATACTAAGAACGATAGAAATTTTAAATTTGTTTCACTGGTATATTGGCCAGACGTTTATTTATTCCCTGCAGTAGGACAACTGGTGTAAGGTGGTTCAAACTGAGTCTTTTCCCACACATTTAACACAATGAACATTAGAAAACTGGATCATGAAACGTTATTTTTCGAGGTTAATTGTTAGAATTTGTAGAGCAAACTTTGTACTCTCATGAGACGTAACATTCCACTGTATGATTATGCAAGTTTTGCTTACCCAGTCAGCATTCTTACACTATACAGCTAAGTAAACTTAAAGTAAAAACATGTTCTGTTTACGAGCCGCGTTAGCCGAACAAATGCTATTTGTTACGGACTGTCGGTATGCTCCTCAGGTTTAATGTTTTCTTTAGTTAAGTACAACCAGACTGTGACAGTAATTGTCATAACTCATTAAAATTAGAGATGTTCATATAAGTTTTTAATAATCACTGGCGTGTAGCTCACTGCAACAAACCTTCGTTGGAAAATTATTATCGAGCATATTTTTCTTCACGCATTCAGTTACAAGTAATACGTACTGTTCTGACCACAAAGTTTGCTGGTGGCTGCTTTTGAATACTACGTTCATTCCGTCGTACTAAACGCTTAGCGTTGATTTCTTCACCTCTCAAATAAATGGATTCATTGCCCAGATGGAGATTCCTAAGTTAATTAGATCTACAAGACAAATCTCCAAATCTTTTGTACTCCGTTACACTAGCAATAATTGTTCGCAGATGAGACTGTTCAAATAGGACTTTTATGAGCTGCTCATGACAGGACACTACAGTGAAACCACACTATGGCTGTTCAGTTCAGGGCAGTACAAGTTCCAGATGAAGTTGCGTGCCCTGTTTATGCCTTTATTAAACCGAAACTTCTACCCTGGTGCTGCATATTGACCAAGGAGACCATACCTTCATGGAAATTTGATTTCCCTGTATAATTACTGGTCAACAGACCTCACAAGTTCTGTAGTGATGCTAACTAAATTTAAAAAATGTCGCAATCATCAGCCTTTGGACTGCCACCACATTTCCTTTTGAAGCAGAAAACTTCCATGTTTTTAGCATTGCTTGCATACAAGTGAAGGAGTTACTTGCTGTTTAATACCTGCAGTTTAATCCAGGTGAACCGGTATTCCGTCGATCGTTACCCATCCATACCAACAGGGTGAGTTACTTCCTGTCAAATCAGAAAACGACTTAGTTTGTAACTTAGTATGAGAGCTTCTAGTAAACTTCCATTTAACGCGATCGCCCCTTGAAAAGTGAAACATTTATTCATTAAGTTTGCACCTGATCGTCTCTCAAAAGCTGATCCAGCTCACAGTGATGCAATATTGCCGTCGCTGACAACAGCTTCCCTGAAGTGATGCTGTTGTCCGCTGCTGTTTTAAGAAGCTTTCGAGGATATCCACAATAAATGCAAATTTTCCGGTGTAATACAGAGCAACCCGGTATATGTGAACTATATGCAAAGAACGTGATTGGTCAGGGTCAGTGGAAAAGCTAATAAGAGAAAAAGACTTCGATCTGGTGCCAGTCATTCAGAAATTAGTTTGGAACAAGAACGACTGCAAAAGATGTTAGAACTCGAGTCAGCGGACGTCGGGAGTATGCTGGCTCATTTACGCTTGTTATTATCTTCGGCATGTTGGCGAACAATAAACAGCGCAGATGTTTTCCGGTCTCACATGGTTTGTCGTAAGTTTTACTGCGTCATTTTACATTTACTGTGGAAACCTATTTCAACTTTCTTAGGCTTCTCTAAAACCAAAGTGAAACATGTTCGCTTTTCCCCCTTCACCTACAGATTGATCCCAAACTGGCCGTACCACGGAAACCAGGTCAGAATGCCAAGGTAAGCGCTGTACATTAAACGGGTTTGTTCGACTTAACTGACGGTCGGTAGACTAAGGACAGTGTGCACAAGCAGCTTCACCGGATTTTGTAGGCATCTACGAAGACCAGGTGACTAGTTTTTTGCCTCGATTACTGACCATCGAAGCGAACTCAATGTGAATCTGGCTAACAGTCCTATGGTGTTCAGTAGAAACCTACAGAGTAAATATCAGTTGACGTTTTGGTGGAGTTAGAACGTTTAGAAGACGTGATTAGATGTGTAAAGTCGCAGTAGAATGCTCACCGGTTGAAAAAGACTGTCCGTTAGATGGTTTTCTGAATTTAAACAAACGGTTGTCGATGACGTCTATTCCCTGTGAATAATTCCCACCAAAGCGGATATGAAGCAGAAAGTATCAAGTCGAATCACGTTAACACAGTGTTCTTTGTACCCCTCTCCAGGGGTGTATTTTCAACATTTCTGGCACATTTAAATTTTCAGCCAATTTAAATAAGTGTGTTTTGGTCCCAAAATTATTAGTACATTTGTGGGACTTAAGGACAGTTGAAAGTAAGAGGCCACAATCAAGATCAGCTGTGAAGAATGTCTACTGATTTGATGTTGAGATTAACCGAAAAATGAGCATGTTCAGTTTGTGTAGAAAGTGAGCGAACTAAAGTATAAGAAGAATATTTTGTCCAGATAAACCCAAGTAAGTGTTTGTTTAAGAATCTAGTCGAAGATGTGGAAACACACTTGGAGAGATCTGAATACAATGGTGGGTTGCTTGCGAAAATATTTTTTTGTTGAACACTGTTCACACAATTTTAAATGACGAGAAACAATCTAATCAACTAATCTAAATAACGGCGATGTCACTTCAATAAGACAGATGCTCTAAGGATCTGGCGAAAATTGAAAAGTTCTTTGACAATAATCCGGGGGAAAACAACAGATGAGCAGTGCGTCCATTGAGGATGCATAAAAGTCTTAATAAAACGACTGGGGAATGGAGAGGGAATTTAACCGTCGGACATGGAAAGAAAGCCACAGGACATCGGTGAAACATGGATAACATTAAATGACCATGTCATGTTGTTGACCGAGGTAAAGGTTCATTATTTATGTGGAGTGCAATGGACATTAGAGAGTTTCTCACAATGGTTCCTCTTCACGAGCTATAAGGGAACATCAACACATCCGGATGGATTAAGAGACAAACTGCATTACTTAGACTAATTTGCTAGCTCGGATAAACTATCCAACGTAGTGGGAGAGGAAAATCAATTGGGATACTTGTTACCCCCACATCATATCATCAATATGACATCAATCATAAATAGTAACATGTTGTGAGGCTTGAGATGTCACATCTTCAGCCAGTGGTTATTCTACACAATCATTGTCCTATATGCTATTAGACCATTAACAATTGTAGATGGTGATCTTGGCTATCTCCTAGAAGATACAATCAAAAATGAGATGAGTATGCCTGACTTGTTGACAAAGCGAAGACGATGCGCGCAGCGTTGTAGTGCTTTGGAAATTGGGACGCCAGAATATAGAATGTGCAGTGATGCATTGTGATACGGAATTTTTGCTTATGATTGTACGATCATGTACCATCCCTGTTAGTGATGGCTGATAACTTTATTCACCTAGATAAGTGTTTCGAAGCGGACGATGCTGTATGAGGAAAAAGTTCCCTAAGGTGCGGTATGATAGATATAGCCCTTCAGAGAGAGAGAGGTGTGCAAAGTAAATGAATACCGCATATTACTTCACAGTGCTACCGTTGATATCTCTTTGTTAACTGGTCGTTGTCTGGACAAAACGATCCACACGACGTCCAAAGACGCACTCTCAACAAAATTAGGTAAACCACATCATTTGTTGTGGCCGAAAAGGACCAAACCGATAGATAACCGACGAATTGACGTGGAGACAATAAGATGTTAGTATCATATTTGACCACTGTTGGCTATTTGTAGCTTCCCTGTTGGAATCTAAACACATATTAACATTGATGATTTGAAACGATGACGAATAAATCCGATGACCAAAATGAACGTAGACGATACACAAAGCAAAGCAACCTTTTCCTTGTTGGAAATGTTGAGTCTGGTTAGCTTGGTCAGTTGATTTGTGTAGCATTTTGTCGGACGACGTGTGTTCGAAACCGATGACTAAAATGAACGCATACGATACTGTTAGTTATGTAGCTGCAGCACCCATTTCCAATTTTAAAAACAAAAACCTTGTTACCTCTTTCAGTTTTGTGTCGCCCTTTAGATTTCCCCATTCATTACCTGTTTTGTTACATGATATTTCAGCTGACACTAATTATGTGTTTAGACATGTCTACTGTGCACTAATATAGGTGTATACCTTTGGTCTCGTTGTTCTAGCCTGCTTACCGCTTTCATTTATTTCTAAGACCAGGTGACTTAACAAAAGAACTACACGAAGCTTACATGTCATAAGACAACAAATGTCCTGCGTGAAAACTTAAGGCAGTACAATAAGTTTCATCAGTTACACTGTCGCCTTTGTTGGGTTCCATCTCATAACTCGTTTTCTGTGAACTCAGCATTTGAATCCTCATTTGAAGCCAGGTACATCCAAACGTATAAAGATTATCCCTGCGAAATCTTTATAAAACGCAGATTAGATGGCACCGTTACGTAGGCATGGACGCTTCAGTGAGCCGTTTTAGAAAACACACACTTTACTCGAGATTTGCTCTTGATAGTGCATGTCTTTATCACGGCCTCTACTAGAATTCCGGCCACGATTTCGTGAAGCAACCGTGTTGACCACTTGACCATTGACCACACACTAGGGGCGACTGAATTAACATATGTGAACGCTCAACCACTTTCGCCTGTGTGTAATGCTCAGATCGTTCGATGGCTTTGAGAGGAGACACAAAAAATGTCCTGTTATCTTTAATTGCCGACCGTTTGACTAGGACCTTCCTCAAGTTCGAGTTACAGAAGTCATTATCTTGTTGAGAGTTATTCTGATAGCTCGCAGGTAGTAAAGAAATTTAGTATTCATCAATCGATCATCACCCACAGCTGATAGCAGTTGTCACTGTGTCACTGAATTTCCACTCAGCCCCTTACGAAACGAAGGTTGAACAGATGCAAAACTCGAGCACAGAACTTGTTTTTGAAAAGGGTTGACTGAAAATCGTTTGGGATGCGACGATTGAACCTTTACCAACAAATGGCGGTCTGCTTTTATGTACCTTTCAGATGTAGCCTCTGTTTGATTCTTGTTAAAACTGTCATTTCAAAATTGAACATCACCCACACTCGATCGCAGCCTTCGCATTCAGGTAAGCCTTTCGGCTAGCCCACTTCGTAAAAAAGCACTAAACTCGAGTTTCGCTCTTATTACGGCTCATCAGTAGTGCATACCCTTGTCCGGATTAGAGTTTGCACTCTGACCATCGTGCTTGTGTGACTAGCATGTTAACCACAACGCCAGAAACCTCACAATAGGCATGGCCAAATAGTCAAATCCAAACGCTCAACCACAACCTTGTATGAATAGTGTTCAGCTTACCGGATCATTTCGGAAGTAGAATGAACACAATAACTCTGTTCTATCCAATCGATACCCTTGTGATCAGGACTTCTTAGTTAGGTTGAAGTTGCTGTCTTCATTGAACCAACTAAGCGTGGTTTGAATTAACAGTGAAGGTTCGGGGATTTAGGTTATTTCAACATTGAGTTGATTATTTAGTTCTATTTCCCTACAGTCCACAGTATACTGCCATGGTTGTCAATTTGGCATTCTATGCGGAACTAACAGTAGTGTGTTTCTGTCCAGATGGCAATATTCCCTGAACCACTTATGCACTACGATTTAGGGTTAGTGCAAAAGCAACAATGAATATACCACAATGTAGTGGATACTTTTCAGACGACATTGTCCTAGTTGGTCCTGCGGCGACGGGAGTCCCGTACATCAGTGGCCTTTATTGGTTTGCGTTAAGTAATCACCTCAATGAAAAATCAAGTACGTTGTTGCGAGACTGGCCATAATTCACGCCTAGTCCCACTCCTAACGTCATGCTAACTATACAAACGTCAGCTGAATTTCTAAACTGGTCATGCATTATGACAAACTGGTCTGTATGCCGTTTACTACTATCTTTGGTATCTGTTTGGTTTTCGTCTTTCATTAAAATCAACAGGTATACTATACAAACGTTTGGGTAGATTGAAGTTGTACATGCTTGGTGTTAACATAAATGTTTGCAACTCCAACCACTATATTCCTTACAGACTTGTAAATAATACACATCAATCCAAATCAAGTTCATTGTCCACCCAGTCATTTTTCAGTCGATTGCCATGTTCGTAATGTGCACCAAACTATTAAGAACTGCCGTTCTGCTTTTTCTGTGAGTGACACAATCCCCCTAGAAAATACTTTGATTTAGACAATCGAATCCGGATGTGGTAAGAACGAAGGGTTGATTTCCCAGACAATATCAGCGCTTGAACATCCTTCGTCATTTTATGTACGACTCTGCTCTAAAGACTGATTTTATTCGAATGAGCATCCCCACTTTTGCAGAACAGAATGCATAACGTTAGTAAGACAATTTGCCGGATGGAAATTTATTTCATCTTGTGGTCTGTATAGTTTTAAATGTTTTTTAAGCAACAGACTGAAACCGTTTTCCTGACGAACTGAACGGAAAAACCCAGGGAACAAGACGGATGGGACAACTGTCTTGTTTCTCAGTTTGTCCGCTTGTCTTGCCCTTTCTGGACGCGTGTTGTACATTGTTACACAAACGCCTGTATATGACGGCGGTTTTGAGCGAATGCGGGATGCGCAACTGAAAAATGTCTAAAAGTCAGTTGCTAAACGTGTGATAAAATTGGCTGGTAATTCTACTGGACGTTTGCCCGTGGACAACGTTTACGCATGTGACTGTGTGACATTCCAATGTTATTCAAATGTGAATAGTTATCATACGTTGGCACACATGCGCACGAAGAATACTGTCAATAGATATTGTCCTGTAATCTAGTAATTTTCTACCAGTGAACAAGATGGAGGAATTTCAGATATATTGGTGTGATTTTATTCTGTCGTCGGTGTAATTATTATTACTCATGGTGAACCTTGGATTTTTCAGTGATAGTCACACAGTGTATACCGCCGCCTTCAACAGAAGAGCCTTTCTCTGTCCTTTGGGAATTGAATTAGGTAGACTTTTTGTTAATTAAGTGGACAGCTATTTAGTGCACTGTTTATTACGGCTATAATACGAGCTTTCAGGGTAGAGCACTATAGTACGTGTCAGTCCGAATAAAAACTGATTGTGAGGGTTTTGTATGTGAGTACTTTATTTCAAGTGGCAGAAACACGATGCAGAATGCGCGTGTTATGGTCAATCTTTGTGGAGTGTCCTGCTCACCCGCACGATGCACGTCTGTACCGAACTAGATATACACCTGATGGTATTAGTAACAGTAGGTCAAGGGTCATAGATGGATTAAGTAGTCATAAATTAGGAACTCGGAGGTTCAAATGATCCAGGGTTAAGTGCCGCTCACTGGACTTAATACATTTGTGTCCGACGTAGTCACGACAATAACACTGGGTCACAATGTTGTAAAGTACCGAGTCGATAAATTTCGTTGCAACCTGACAGAAATGTGAACCTAGAGCGACAATAAACACCGGATGTTCCAGCTGCAACCAGAGACACATTTCAATCCGGTTTAGATTCATGTAGGTGAGGTTGTCACGAGTGCGTGCACGTGCAAGTTGGCCATAACCACTGTGGTCGAATTATCTGTCACATTGACAGCACAGCAAATCGAACAACTGTTTTGGTCTAAGCCGAATTTCACTTACATTCAACCACTTAATCATAAACATCTCGGCTAACTGATTTTCAAACGAAACACTGAACTCTTATTCTGCTCTTGTTAGAGCTTGTCAGTAGTGCATATCTGTCCTACTGTCGTGATTTAAGTTCACCATCTCATGAAGTGATTATGTTGAATATTGCGCCACTTATCCCCAAATTGCATGCGATTTGATTTTTATACGTTAACACAGAAACACAGTTTCATATAATCGCTGTTCAGGTTGCTTGACTGTCTTTAGAAGAGACATAGTGAGTATTATTATCATTTGAAATCAGAACCATGCTCAGTTGGTTCAACATAACTGAGAAGTCCTGATCACACGGGTATCGATTGAATAGAACAGAGTGATTGTGTTCATTCTACTTCCGAAATGATCCGGTAAGCTGAACACTATTCATACAAGGTTGTGGTTGAGCGTTTGGATTTGACTATTCGGCCATGCCTATTGTGAGGTTTCTGGCGTTGTGGTTAACACGCTAGTCACACAAGCACGATGGTCAGAGTGCAAACTCTAATCCGGACAAGGGTATGCACTACTGATGAGCCGTAATAAGAGCGAAACTCGAGTTTAGTACTTTTTTACGAAGTGGGCTAGCCGAAAGGCTTATCTGAATACGAAGGCTGCGATCGAGTGTGCGTAGTGTTCCATTTTGAAATCCGAAGTTATTCGGACTGCCAGACACATTTATTACAGATTGATATATCAACCAACCTCAGTGAACTCGGGCTCCATCATCGGATCTGAGTCATATTCTGTTTAAATCAACAAAATTTCTGATTAGTCACCAGTAACCACAAGTTTGTAATTATTAAATCATACCGATCATCATGGTCATCTTGACAGATCTAGAGTCAATATCCAGTTCCTATTCGAAAACAGCATTACTGATTAATTCCATCCAGGGAGAAAATTGCAGTCTCCATTATTGCATTTCTAAATGGGCTAGCCGAAGTTTGTAGCCTGGTGATGAGGTCGTATGCCAATGTGTTTGATGTTTACTTTCCAATATACAAAACCTTGTCCTACTGATTTGTGGTCTATGCATTGTCCCGGCATTTGTCGTCTTGAGTTAACAAACATTTGGTGATTACTTGAAATTTCCAGTTGTCTACCAAAAAACCAATGCATAATATGACAACTTAAGGACACAAACCCTGTCTTTTATCAGTGTATTTCCTATAGTTAAGCAAGTAATGTTTTAACAAACCAGTAGACATAGCTTATTATAAGGTCATAGACCAAGTACGGTATTGAAAAGCCCTTATGCAACTGATAAATGGGTATGAGAAAATTGTGTGACCACCCAGTGGATCATAAATCTTTAAAGAAGTAACTTTTCCATATTCATTCAACACGTTTCTGCATTGATTGGACATAACTCCAATGACAGGCTGTAGTACGTTGGAATTTAAACTCTACCTGTCTTACACTTTTTGTAGTTGACACCTATTCTGTGGAATTTAGATCAAAAGGCCACATAGTGGTCACTCGGAATCTTTACTCCCTAGATTGCGTGGGTTTGTTCTTGCTATAAACGACCTATATAATAAAGGAATGTCTTGGCCGAAAATTACAGTTTCCTATGAAGTAGAACAGATGTAGGTTATCAGAAAGTGTTCCAAAGTCTGAATTATCACATAGGATCTCAACAACTCATTCCAGCTATTAGAACTTTGACCTGCATGATTGGTTAGTGCTTATTTTCTCCTTACCAGTTACTGCATACATCAATTCCTTTCAGTTCATCAGCCATCTTATCACCCATGTTGACAGAAAGCTATTGATGAATTCAATAAACATGATGTTTAGCTTAAAACCTAGGATTCACTACACGCTGCTAGCTCAGCTACGTATTGTGATTATACTGTCACACTTTGACACTGAAGGGATACTTATCGTCCAAAGTACGCTTCATTAACATTTGGTCCCAGTGATCAACAGCGAAGTGTTGGACAGCTATTTTGGCCTAGGTGGTTGGCATCAGGACCACGCATACTAGAGAATCGAATCTGCCATCCGAGGATAGGCGGTGACTACATTCCAAACACATCCGCTAGACAACGGGTTGACTTTATTGGGGATATCAAAGGGCATATGAATTAATCACCATAGCTGTTGCGTTTTGTTTTGCTGATAGACTGAAATCGAACAAGCCGATTCACATTCTTGCAATCTCAGTGACCGCCACCTCGCGGTCTGGTGAGTAGGCATTTGGACTATAATCTGCCGCCTATTCGTAGGTAGTGGGATCGAATCTTCGGTGTACGTAATGCAGTGGAGACCCAACTAGGTCGAAACGACCTCCGCCACTTCTTTGATAGTTACTAGAACCAACTGTTTGTGAAACCCTTTCTCAACCCCGTTTTGGATGCTTTCTCATTCGCAGGCTAATCGCAAAACGACTGATCGAATTCAGCCTATGACTAAAAGGAAGCGTGACAGCTAAATACACTTTCTTTGAGGATAATAAGTCTAAGTATCGACTTCAGTTCTGAATCGATTCTCACATCGTGAGCCAATGATAGTACCCGTTATTTTTCTTGCTTTCCCGCTATTACTCGCCGTATCTTGTATGCCCTTCATTAATCATCTGAAATAGCGCCTGATATCATCCCTGGGCCTCTTGTGTTTTGTAACTACTGTTCAAATGTTCACTTAAAATTTCTCTCTTATAGCTCAGTCAATTCATTTCATTGTGGTATGACACTAACAAGAAAATGTTCATTTTAAATACCAGTCACGTGAACCTTACTGTCAAACTGACTGTACAGAAGGGGTACAATTGAACGATTAGGTGGTACGATATTTCCGTTGTTGGATTTATAACACTTATATCGGCTGCTGATTTCGTCAACTTTGAAACCTGATCTCATCATTCTTGAGTCTGATTAGACTCCTTCTTTTGATTGCTCATTTACTCATTTTGACAGCTTTATTTGGTTTGTATAAGAAATCAAACTTCGAAGTTAAAAATGGGATGAAATGAAGGGTTTACATTAATCTAAAATCCATCATACCGTTTATGTGGCTAGCAAGGTGATAGAAAATTTCAAACTATTTATGTCCTTGCTCCTTTCTGGTGACCTCGAAACATTAAACGAAGACAGCAAAAGATTTTGAATAATGAGACTTATCATGTTGCATATATTAATTAAAAATATTCATGGGATGCAGCTCCATTGTAAAAATACTCATGTGAGTTATTCATCTACAGGAAAACACAACTAAACTGTCCATGAACATATTTTGCATACAGTCAGAACGGTATTATGGTGGTTAACAGCAGAGGCAGAGATAAGCTTGCATATCATTTATATCGTGACTTCATGAGGTTTTGAGTGTTGTTGCGAATACAACGACAAATTAATGAAACACTGAATAATACAACCTTCTGCATGTCATGGAACAACAAAAGGTAACTCTGAGTGACTACATTATAGGCCGATTTCGTGCTGTGACCAATGTCGGACTTTTATCTTCCATATTACACGTTTTGGGACCTTTACTGTTAAAACCCGAACCACGAAGTTTATGGACTAACTTCTCCGCGAACAAAATGAAATGTGCCATGACTCGTCTCAAGTTCGCAAGGTAATTGCGACTGGCAGTAAACCGCAACCTTTTCATTGGACATTCGAAATCAAGCCCCAGGAATTCACCGTCCGAACGTGATCCGCATTAACCCAAGAAGAAGAGTGTCCAGGTGATCGACGCAGCGGGACATGAAAGAGCACGGTGGTAACTAAAGCCCTGCATTAAGACACCAAACCTACTGACCATCTGCTGGGTTAATCCTGCTATGATGTCAACATTACTGTCCCAGTACCTAGGATATACGTGGAAGACTGAACACTGTTAACCGTGACTAGCTTAAAATTTCATACTAATTGATATAGTAACAGCCTGGTTTTCAAGCGTAGCCGGAATTGCGCATTGGGTAGCCAAGGTTGGGTAGCGTGTATAGTTTACCGCGAACTGATACATGTTTCACATACGTTCTCATGCATCACAGTGTACATAACTCCGAGTAACAGCTTGTAAACAAAAAACTCAATTATCTGGGAAGTTATAAACTAAATCTGCCTGTTAAAATGAATTCATATGAATTAACATATTTTGTGAATTATTCGTCTGCGGGTTGATATAAATACTAACAGGTAGTTCATAAGTATCAACCTTATAATATCTCCGATTTTATTCTATCCAAGATTGCCTTGTCACAGAGTGACTGTTCGGAATGTCCGTTTATTGTGGACCATCAACTGTAACAAGCCTTCAAGTCTTTTTACTAGATTGGACAAAGTGATGGAGCTGTCAAATATTGTACCCTGACTCGAATCGTGGTCAAGGACATGATTAGAATTTGCGCATCAACAACACTGGCTAGCGTACGGTAATCGACAACCATAAGCATCCAGGCTGATACCCGTGCATTCGATGAAGGGGCCACCTATCTATGCAGTCTAGATAATCAGTTATACCTGACGGTGCTGGAATAGACAATTATCCACGATGAGAGATTTTATATCTGTAGGATCTAAAAATACATATGAAATGACCACAAAACGAATAAGTCGCCATTTATTTGACCGTATAGATGTGACCACAACGTGAGTTCGTGAAGTAAGCAAATATGTTAAACCGGTGTCAATTCGACTCAATTCAGTTTCTGGTTAGAATGAAATAATCACATAGTACCGGGTCAAGCACAGAGTTGTTTCTATCTGTGTACCAATTTAACCGAAATGATATTGGTCAAATCTTTCGTTGAGCACCGAATCGCATAACTGCCTCTTTTGTCTCTTGAGCAACATAGCCATTGGTGTAATGGATTAGACACATTCATTTGCATAGAGTAAGACATGACGTTTTCCTGCACTAAGTTAACTTGTGATTGGCAAAGAACGAAACAGAATAATTCACAAACAACTCATGTGATACTGAAACATATACTATACTATTTTAAGACAAATTGTTTCAACATACATTAAGCGGCTGATCACAGTAGATGAACAGACAAATTCCTTCGTCTCAAAAAGCTGCTGTGGTCCACCACGAACATACCAACGTGGAAAAAATATTTCCAAAGGCCCTATTGTTCCAATAATTTTACTAAGAGGGCAAGGTGACAAGAGGTGTCGTATTACAGCTTTTTATGTTAGTACTCGTTAGCAGTGTACATCGTTTTCATGTATAGGAATAGTATATCGATTAAGTTTTCATGAGGCAAATGTGCTGTTCATTACGTCAAGGATATGCACTACTGAAGGGCTCTGACAAGAATGAAACTCTGGTTTATTGCATCTTCTTGAAAGAAGCTGAATGAAAGATTTATGGGAATGTGACAGCTGTGGTTACTTATAAGTGACGCTCACTCTGAGTAGCCAGGGCATTTTAGATGATGTTCATAAACAGCTTCAGTGGGATATAACTGATTTCAGTCAATTCGGATGATCAGTAGGCTTGTCATTTTGTTGCTAGGTCTTAGTTACCGTTGTATCATACATCTGGGTACCATCCTTCCTGAGATTACCAAGTTAGAACTATTGCCCCATGAAGTCAAATTTTCCACACGATACTTGTGGTTATGTGCTAGACACAATCAGTTTTCGAACTTGGACTGGGTCATGGCAAAATTCAGTTTATTTACGGAGACCGTGACTCGGTTCCTGGAAAATCTGGCTTTCAAAAAACGTAGTCCTAAAGCTCAGAATAACTGATGTGCCTAATTTTAGAAGCTCTGGTGGCTTCAGCTCTCCACCTGGAACAACGGGCAAGCTTTCAGCCTCTCCTGTCTCCTGTCGTTTGCTGCAGTGCAACTTGTTCTTTCATATGCAACCAAGTATGATAAGTACACATTCGACACAGTGCAGGTCCTTCAATATAGGTCCAGTGTTGCCACTAAGATTTCCGACCGGTAATTCCGACGTTAACGCGAAGTGGTCCTACAGATTTCGTATTGTCACGCTAGTTTTAATCACTGGCACTATAAGAACGTGATCAACATTTGGATTTGGCAGACTAACTGGCAATCCGGAATGATTATCTTAGATTTGTCTGACAATGGCAGTAATTCATAAGTTTGTTTGGGCCCATTCGCGTAGAGTGAGTCATCAACTACTGAACATCACAGTTTTCACAGACCCCGAATAACTCTAGGTTGTTTAGCGTAATACCGTATGGACTACATAAGGGCAATCAGCCTTTCCAATAAATGAATCCAGAAGTTTCTGTGTCTTGACATATCAGATAGCTTTCAAGCTGGAATCGTTTTGTCTGCTTAGGGTTTCTATTTTTACTATTCAGTGACAGAGGTCTTAAGAGAC